>CM060683.1:91695358-91970358 GCA_030686995.1 Artemisia argyi | reverse complement strand
AGGCGTAGCTTTTTACAATTTAGGCAAAGAATAAGAACTGTACAATCTGTAAACGTGAGGACACTTACTATGAAAGCTCCTTCTAAGACTTGTATCCAGATTGTGTCCATATTGCCATACCAAAATCATTGTTGTAACCCTTACGAATTCGACCAAAAAATATATGACTAATAATTACACCCAATTAGAATCCATGAATGCATACTAAAACATCATATGGAGCAACCATGAATGCATACTAAAACATCATACAGAGCAAATGAGCAACTGAGAATACCCATTATTTATCTCCATAAGAGGGGTGCTAACAAAACCAAAGCCCACATTATCCTCATCGACATTAGCCTCCAACAGCTTGTTGGACTTCTGTTTTCCGCCTAGCATTGCTTCTTCTTGTTCTTGTTGCTTATTAACCTATAAAAATATTAGCAACAAAAGCAATTACCACTATAGCAGTGATTTATTACCAATAGGCCATTTAGTTTATTAAAAGAAGAAAAGGTCTCACGTTCACGCATACATTTCTGTAATGCATATGTGAGTCCTAACGGTAGTCTAAGATATATTGCCTGCACATCTCCTATCAGCATAATTACCCACAAAATGTAACAAATAAGTGCAATGAAAACTAACGAAATGAAGTGCGTATTATAGAATAATCGCACTAAAAGCTAAAATAGTTTAAAGAAGTACCTGTTTAAAGCTTTAAATTCTCGCTTGTGTTGCTGTTGTGTAACTAAAAAAACTGCTTGCCAAACACTATATTTATACCCATGCATTGTGTTTCATTCCAGAAAGCATCAGCAGTCCTAATAATTATTCTATAGCCTTAACAAATTATGTTTCATTCCAGAAAACATCTAAAGTAGTGAACAACTTGCCATCCTTACCAATCAGTCTAAGTAACTTAACATTTCTTGTCACGTAATTAGTAAATTCCAGTTAATAATACTTTTATCTCGAGTTCAAATGAAGCATTCCTCTCATTTAGTTGAAAATACTTGTGATTCTTATTTACATGCTGGATCCACATCATCACAGCATTGTAAAAGATTGTAACGTAAACTTTCAATTCATAACCAACATTATAGACATGGCTTACATGATTGTGAAGTCGTGAAGGTATCACAAAGGTGCTCATCTAAAGTTTAAAACTGTTGTGAGCAGCATTACTTACCAGTTACTTTTAAATAGTGTGCATGTGTACCTGCCACCCGTGTACCATTTTCTTCCATTCTCCATCCGTATCTCTATTGCACATACACTATTATCTGTTGAGTAAGAGAAAACCATAACAAAAAAAGAACGGGTAGTATATTAAAGTAGTATTTCTTACCCACTTGATAAATCAATGGTGCGACTGAAGTTTTGACATAGTAAAAAATTGAATAGATTTGGTGATTGATTTTATCTGCAATAAAAAATACCTTTAAATTTTACCTGAGGAATACGGAAGCCCCTACATGCTGTTATAGAAACTTAACACAACTCTATACACCTTAATTAGAAGTGTATTATGATATATCATGCTATTTTTAATATATGTTTTAAGTACATATTCAATTAGAAAGTTCCTAAATATTGCAAGACTGAATATCTTTTTTTTTAGTTTGTAATGTTCTAATTTAATTTCATTAGTTGAGACATTTATAATGTACAATCACCGGTCAAAGGTTACTAAGAGAGAGCTTATTCAGTTTGGAGCTCCCATTTTTTGCCAGAAAAAAGACAAGCTATAACTAAATGCCAATACAGTAAGTAATCCTCAACGCATAAATGCAAACTATATATTCTTTAGAAACTTGCAAAATAGACGGGTCAGATGAGTTCCGGCAATGGGTCAAATATGGGTTTTGATACTGGTCAAAATGGGTAGAGTGGACCCCCACACCCTTAATTTTATGAATAATTCAGTACACTTTAGCAGTTTTCAACTGATTTAAGCCATCTAACCCAGATACACTTTTAGTCTATTTTGGGGAGATTATTGTTGCGCTTTTTTCTAATATTTAGCACGTACGAAAAGAATGATACAAAACAAAAAACAGCAACCCATAGAATATTTAATATAACCTATTTTCAGCAGCTGGTCCTTTATATCGTTCTTGTGCCCTGCACACCCAAACAACCAAGAGTCAATCAACAATTGTACAAACACCCACCACATAAACTAAAATCAGCAAGAACAAAAGGTGTGAAGGATGAAGAGAGTTTTAACCTTTCACAGCTTGATACATAAACTTCTCATGAATCAAGTCACTCATCCCTTTGAATTTCTAGTTTGCACACAAGGAAATACAAATCCAAATGTTGATAATGATACGATGTAGTGCGGGTGTAAGACCCCCAAAATACCGCAGCGGAAGACTGTGTCATTGGGGTGCCACTTCATAATACAAAGTACAAGTTATAGAAAACGACCTCTAAATGAGACGTTTTGAAAAGTTACCATTCGATTAATGAATTCAAAGTTACAAACATGAGATTCCAAAGTATGATACATAAATGTATACAAAATGTTTTGAATGGTAAATGATAAAAGCGTAAGTCTTCAGAATATGCATCTTGACTCTATGTTCCACGCACTAGCTATCGCCTTACTAACCTGAGATAAACATGTTAAAGTGTCAACACAATGGTTGGTGAGTTCATAGAGTTTGTCTTAAAACAGTTGAAAAGCTTTAAAGAATGTTCACACAGCAAAGGCATTGTGAATCCACTCAGTTGCAAATCCCGCCCATACAAAACTTGCAACCTGTGTGTTCACAACCCACTGCTACAATATAGTATAAGCAAGTCATGTATAAGTTCATCACAACAGTTAAGCAATTAGTCGTGAGTCTACACTTCATCTCCGAAAACCTCACTTGGGTATGCTGCTCACAAGGAAGGTAATAGCATTGGTTCTACTTCATCTCTGAAACCCAATGCATGTGTTATCCAAGGAGACTTACAAGTACTGGGAGCCAATTTCCAAAGACAACTGGGGGCCAATTCCCAAAGACAACTGGGAGCCAATTCCCAAAGATAACTACTAGCCACTAAATAGAATAACGCAATTAAGTATAACACAGTCATGTATGTATGCAATCAAGTATAATACAATCAAGTATAATACAATCAAGTATAAATGTTTTGAGTATTTGTACAAGTAAGCAAGTAGTTGAGCATGTATCCCCCCCCCCCAAAGAGTTAAAACAAGTATGAAAAGAGTAGGGGCTATGACTCACCTTAAGTTTATGTAATGAGTATGATAGTCGAATTGCAACAGTCTCTAAGAGTAACCTATAATAGAACGTCGTGTCTTAGGTTGGAGTAATGTCTAAGAATACGAAGAATTGCCTATATATGTCTTGCATATAGTTCATGATGTAGTATTTAGTATATGATGTAAGTCGTTGAATACAAATGGTTTATGAAACGTGTACAGTTTGTATATCGCTTACTACCGTTCGGGCCGACATAATTCAGAAGTCATGTAGTAAACGTTCGAGGAGCCAGGACACTTTAATTCGTAAATCCACAACTCATCTCGACGGTTTACCCATATGAACTCCTCACATGAAGCTCCCTACTATTGTAGTGTTCAATATGTAAAACATGTATAATAGTTATAATGATTTCGGTTTAGAAAGCTTTGAGGTCTTAGCCGTGGCCTTGCTGTGGCTTTGGTTATGGCTACCATGGTCTTGAGACTCAGCCTTGGCTTTAGCCACGGCTGTGGTCTCGGCTTTAAGGTCATTAGACCCCTTGGTTATACTTCGCCATAACCAATACATAGTCATTTTGGTCTTTAAAAAGGCTGTTAAGATATTAAATAAAATATCATTCATTATGGGTTTTCTGGACTCGTGCTCTTGAGTTTTAGTAGAAAACATCATTCCAGACAACTTTCGTGCTTTAACTTTTTGATGAAACGGAGCAGAAAGGCCTCTTTTTGCGTGTTTTATGTTCTGTCACAGAAACATTAAGACAGTTTTGCCGCAAAGTTTTGGTAACTTTAAATGGTCATAACTTTTGACTCGTATACTTGTTTTAGGTGGTTCAAATTGCTATGTTTTCCTTGTTAAGTCCTCTACTACAATATGTAACTGTCTAATATCATTTATATACTGTTTTGGTCAAATTTTACCATGGAAGTCACTAGTTTACTTGTTTAAATAACATAAGTTAACATATGTATACCAATACTTGTTTTACTCATTTTTATACATCATGAACTTAATAACAAGAACATATATAGCATGAATGAAACACAAAGAGCATGAAAATGATAATTAAGCAAGGAAGTGTATTAGAGTTCTTACAACTTTTGGCCTTAATGAAAAGGGAAACTAGGACAAGAACTAGGAACTAGGACTTTGATAGAATAAGCTTTCCTTCACTTTAGCAACCCTTCTACCCTTGTATTCTTGAATGATTTATGATGAAGGTCTAGGTGAATTGAGTGGATCTAAACTCAAGAGAATCACCAAAGTTTCTAGGGTTTGGAAGTATTTTGTTGAATCAAAACTAAACTAGGGTTTATGTGTTGTTATAGCACTTGATTTCTTGTATAAAGCTTGAAGTGAACTAGCAAAGGGTATGGTGTTTGTGTGTGTATTTGTGGGACAGCAAGGAGGGGAGGAAAGGGTATTTATGTGAGCTTGAGGAGGTTAGTAACTTGACTAGTCAACCCTTGGATACCAAGTTTAACACTTGTTATCATCTAAGGCCTCCTAGCATGAGATTATGCCACACCAAGGGTGACTCCCCCCCCCCCAAGTCGGTTTCAATAGGATAGGACGGATGACTTGGTTTGTGATGATATTATCCTAAGTATGTAGCTAGTTTTGACTCCATAAACTGCTAACCGTAAACTGTTAAGCCTCAAAACGTAAAACCGGGTATCGTAAAAATGTGAAACTTGGAAGAATGATTAAACATGTCAAAATACTCCATAATAAAATATAAAATGAGTGGTAGGTTCTATTGGGTTGCTCAAACCCTGCTAAAACTGGAAACACGGGTCTAAAACGCGAAATACGTAAAACGTACGAAAGTTGCGTAAAATTGAGAAAAGTAAAGTGTTACTTTTCTAGTAGGATAGAAATGAACTAAAATGACTTATAATGTCTAGGCCGGGCTCAGTCTAGTGTCGGTTGGTAATTAATGTCTTTTAGACCTAAAACCGGAAGCCTAAAAATCAAGGAATGATTTATAAAACAAGGAATGATTTTTGGTCAAAGGAGGAGGGAAAATATGTTGACTTTTCCAAAGAAAACATTTGAAAGCTCAAATCATCTTAGAAACGCGGTGCAGGTATAGGCTAAGGTTACGGCTAAGTAAAAGTGCTTGAAAACCTAAATTTCTGTTTCTCACGGTCCAGGGTCTATTTGGTAACATTTTTATTAGTCACAATCAATTCTCTAATTAATCATGAGAGTACTAAATATTTTTCTGATGCGGGGAAAATTGACGCGGATGGTTTTCGTTATGCGTAGGATTTCTAAATGACGTTTTAACCTAAACGTGTATTTCCTTAATAGCTTTCGCGAAAATGATCTGATGAATGTCATACATTTATCTTTCCATGGAAATGATTTATCACACGAGAATATGAAATAAAAATTAAATTTCGGAAAATGAATAGTGAAAGTGAATAGTAAAAATGAATAGTGAAATTCTGTGGATGAATAGTGATCCGAAAATGTGAGTTGTTACAGTCTCTACCCCTTAAGGAGAACTTCGTCCCAAAGTTTTGTCGATGTTAATTACTTATGGTGTGTCTAAGAGAATTCAGGATCTCTAATATAGTGGTGCTCACTCTGATTCGTCTAAGGTTGTGGTTAAGGAGTCGTATCGGATACACCTAAGCCCACTTATTTATAATTCATTACTTACATAAAGAAGTGTCCAAATTTATGTAAGTAAGGGATCATAAACTTATGGTTCGCTGATTTACAATTTCTTTATTTGAACAAAGAGGCGTCTCAATCCATTCAAATAAGGAGATTCTAAATCATTCTACTTAAGAATTTCCGACACAAAACTCACTATCTGAAACAGATAGTAAGATAACCAAATCATCAAATCCCTAAAGCTAACTAATAATATTATTTAACTCAAATCTTGTGTCTCATCAAACAAGAAATGTCACAAGATCAAGTTAAATAATTAGTTATTACTGAGCTTCATATTTTTAATGACTTGACTAAATTCTGGGGTTTCTTATAATACTAAAGTCACATCATCTAACATCGTGGAACTAAACCAACAACTAACAAAAAGCATATGCGTATGTAGTGTGTGTAAGGCAACCAAAGAGGAAGGTCTCAACGTATAAAGCAGTTATAGTCTAGGCACTAAATGCAACCTAGTTCTCTATAACCAAGGCCCTGATACCAATCTGTAACACCCCCAAAATACCGCAGCGGAAGACTGTGTCATTGGGGTGCCACTTCATAACACAAAGTACAAGTTATAGAAAACGACCTCTAAATGAGACGTTTTGAAAAGTTACCATTCGATTAATGAATTCAAAGTTACAAACATGAGATTCCAAAGTATGATACATAAATGTATACAAAATGTTTTGAATGGTAAATGATAAAAGCGTAAGTCTTCAGAATATGCATCTTGACTCTATGTTCCACGCACTTGCTATCGCCTTACTAACCTGAGATAAACATGTTAAAGTGTCAACACAATGGTTGGTGAGTTCATAGAGTTTGTCTTAAAACAGTTGAAAAGCCTTAAAGAATGTTCACACAGCAAAGGCATTGTGAATCCACTCAGTTGCAAATCCCGCCCATATAAAACTTGCAACCTGTGTGTTCACAACCCACTGCTACAATATAGTATAAGCAAGTCATGTATAAGTTCATCACAACAGTTAAGCAATTAGTCGTGAGTCTACACTTCATCTCCGAAAACCTCACTTGGGTATGCTGCTCACAAGGAAGGTAATAGCATTGGTTCTACTTCATCTCCGAAACCCAATGCATGTGTTATCCAAGGAGACTTACAAGTACTGGGAGCCAATTCCCAAAGACGACTGGGGGCCAATTCCCAAAGACAACTGGGAGCCAATTCCCAAAGATAACTACTAGCCACTAAATAGAATAACGCAATTAAGTATAACACAGTCATGTATGTATGCAATCAAGTATAATACAATCAAGTATAAATGTTTTGAGTATTTGTACAAGTAAGCAAGTAGTTGCGCATGTATCCCCCCCAAAGAGTTAAAACAAGTATGAAAAGAGTAGGGGCTATGACTCACCTTAAGTTTATGTAATGAGTATGATAGTCGAATCGCAACAGTCTCTAAGAGTAACCTATAATAGAACGTCGTGTCTTAGGTTGGAGTAATGTCTAAGAATACGAAGAATTGCCTATATATGTCTTGCATATAGTTCATGATGTAGTATTTAGTATATGATGTAAGTCGTTGAATACAAATGGTTTATGAAATGTGTACAGTTTGTATATCGCTTACTACCGTTCGGGCCGACATAATTCAGAAGTCATGTAGTAAACGTTCGAGGAGCCAGGACACTTTAATTCGTAAATCCACAACTCATCTCGACGGTTTACCCATATGAACTCCTCACATGAAGCTCCCTACTATTGTAGTGTTCAATATGTAAAACATGTATAATAGTTATAATGATTTCGGTTTAGAAAGCCTTGAGGTCTTAGCCGTGGCCTTGCCGTGGCTTTGGTTATGGCTACCATGGTCTTGAGACTCAGCCTTGGCTGTAGTCTCGGCTTTAAGGTCATTAGACCCCTTGGTTATACTTCGCCATAACCAATACATAGTCATTTTGGTCTTTAAAAAGGCTGTTAAGATATTAAAGAAAATATCATTCATTATGGGTTTTCTGGACTCGTGCTCTTGAGTTTCTGTAGAAAACATCATTCCAGACAACGTTCGTTCTTTAACTTTTTGATGAAACGGAGCAGAAGGGCCTTTTTTTGCGTGTTTTATGTTCTGTCACAGAAACATTAAGACAGTTTTGCCGCAAAGTTTTGGTAACTTCAAATGGTCATAACTTTTGACTCGTATACTTGTTTTAGGTGGTTCAAATTGCTATGTTTTCCTTGTTAAGTCATCTACTACAATATGTAACTGTCTAATATCATTTATACACTGTTTTGGTCAGATTTTACCATGGAAGTCACTAGTTTACTTTGTTTAAATAACATAAGTTAACATATGTATACCAATACTTGTTTTACTCATTTTTATACATCATGAACTTAATAACAAGAACATATATAGCATGAATGAAACACAAAGAGCATGAAAATGATAATTAAGCTAGGACGTGTATTAGAGTTCTTACAACTTTTGGCCTTAATGAAAAGGGAAACTAGGACAAGAACTAGGAACTAGGACTTTGATTGAATTATCTTTCCTTCACTTTAGCAACCCTTCTACCCTTGTATTCTTGAATGATTTGTGATGAAGGTCTAGGTGAATTGAGTGGATCTAAACTCAAGAGAATCACCAAAGTTTCTAGGGTTTGGAAGTATTTTGTTGAATCAAAACTAAACTAGGGTTTATGTGTTGTTATAGCACTTGATTTCTTGTATAAAGCTTGAAGTGAACTAGCAAAGGGTATGGTGTTTGTGTGTGTGTTTGTGGGACGGCAAGGAGGGGAGGAAAGGGTATTTATGTGAGCTTGAGGAGGTTAGTAACTTGACTAGTCAACCCTTGGAGACCAAGTTTAACACTTGTTATCATCTAAGGCCTCCTAGCATGAGATTATGCCACACCAAGGGTGACTCCCCCCCCCCAAGTCGGTTTCAATAGGATAGGAAGGATGACTTGGTTTGTGATGATATTATCCTAAGTATGTAGCTAGTTTTGACTCCGTAAACTGTTAAGCCTCAAAACATAAAACCGGGTATCGTAAAAATGTGAAACTTGGAAGAATGATTAAACTTGTCAAAATACTCCATAATAAAATATAAAATGAGTGGTAGGTTCTATTGGGTTGCTCAAACCCTGCTAAAACTGGAAACACGGGTCTAAAACGCGAAATACGTAAAACGTACGAAAGTTGCGTAAAATTGAGAAAAGTAAAGTGTTACTTTTCTAGTAGGATAGAAATGAACTAAAATGACTTATAATGTCTAGGCCGGGCTCAGTCTAGTGTCGGTTGGTAATTAATGTCTTTTAGACCTAAAACCGGAAGCCTAAAAATCAAGGAATGATTTTTGGTCAAAGGAGGAGGGAAAATATGTTGACTTTTCCAAAGAAAACATTTGAAAGCTCAAATCATCTTAGAAACGTGGTGCAGATATAGGCTAAGGTTACGGCTAAGTAAAAGTGCTTGAAAACCTAAATTTCTGTTTCTCACGGTCCAGGGTCTATTTGGTAACATTTTTATTAGTCACGATCAATTCTCTAATTAATCATGAGAGTACTAAACATTTTTCTGATGCGGGGAAAATTGACGCGGATTGTTTTCGTTATGCGTAGGATTTCTAAATGACGTTTTAACCTAAACGTGTATTTCCTAACTTTCGTGAAAATGATCTGATGAATGTCATACATTTATCTTGCCATGGAAATGATTTATCACACGAGAATATGAAATAAAAATTAAATTTCGGAAAATGAATAGTGAAGTGAATAGTAAAAATGAATAGTGAAATTCCAAGGATGAATAGTGATCCGAAAATGTGAGTTGTTACAGCGGGTACAGGTGGCCAGATTGGGAGATGGGTAACAGACCATGTCTGGTTGGTGTCACAAGCATGAACATGAGTACAGCCATGTACAATATGGGAAAAGCTAAGCTACATGGCGTCTAGAATAAGAGGAATATTGACAATTTAATATAACAAAATAATTAACACAAAATTAATTATGATATTGTGGGCTGGAATTTATATATCGACTAATAAGTCTCTCTTCAAACTAAAACACTGCGTGGCAATGTGGGCAGGCACGGTCACAACTACCAAAAGCCATATAACTTGATGAGGCCCTATAAAAACACTAAAATGTTTAAGCGACGCATAAAGAATTTAATCTACTTACCATGTTAAGGTGGTCAATAAAAATAACAGCCTACAAAAGTGGAAAAAACCTCTAGCGCTATGTTGGCTGTGAATACTATTATTGGCATATGGACGAATGGGTGTGGCACGCTGCTGCACAAAACCTAAAAAACAACAAATAAATAATATAAATGGTGAGGTTTAACGTAGCTTGGCTCGGTAAATTCAGATTGTATTTGCTGATGCAGTAGCAGATTTGCAGCCATGGCGGCTTAATCCTATTTGTTTTGATTGTTTCACAGATCTGTGACTCATCAATTGCTTCACATTGCATTGTTCTGCAATCAAAATTGACACTTCAAATGTTTTTATAAACTTTTTACTCCTAAACTACATAAAATTATTTAATCATGCAACTAATTAAATGGGATAATTATCTATACTTACCGCATATATGTCTTTCTTTTGCAGGGCAATCAACATGGTTAGTCGCCTTGACAGTATTTATATCCAATTACTATACAGTTGAAATCAAATAAAATAAATTAACACCAACCACATTTCATACGCTATCTCAAATTCTAAACTGAATTCCAAATAAAATATTTCCATACCTTGTAGTCACTACTAACTTAGCCTAATCCAAGATAACAATGAAACACTAACCTCATTTACATCAGTCGTGCATCTCAGCTGTAAGCGAGGATAAACAGTGGCGAAAGTCGGTTGTTACAGGTAGCCAAATGAGCCACGCACAATAGGCTAAGTAAGCATCATCTGCTCTGATCAACTGAGGGTACCTTAAAATGATAACAACATTAAACTACATGAGCAAGTACAACATGTGTGAATAAGTTGCAAAAACATCGATAATCAGCACACCAGCTAGGTTGTGGGTCTATCTCAGTTATCATGTAAAGGAATAGAATAGTGAAGGTTTTTTAGAATAATCAAGAAAAGCTAAAGGATAGAAGCATGAGATGTTACCAAAAATCATTAACTAAAACTTATGGCTCGTCCATCTTCTAATGTCATTTTTTAACTGTTCAAAGAAAGTTTTTTTACATTTGTTGATCCTGGCACGAGTTTCATTAAGCTTAAAGAGGCTATCCAATTTAAAACTAACAGCAACGCTTAAAAAAACCAGGTTATTTTAGTTTTTTATAGTTACAAATGGTGATGAGCTTAACATTAGTAAAGTCATAAATACTCACCTATTGCAATACCCTGGTTGAAAGCGTTTCCAAGAGAAAGTACCGTCTGTATGATTCTCCTAAACTCGACAAAACTCCTGATCTGATATTATCAAAAACAGTAAAGACAAATGCAATTAGATAGCCACTGATTACTTGAAAGATTAAACTTGAAAAGATAACTTTCCTGTTCTACTGATAAATATACATCGTTTAGGATAATACATACGATTCATTTATTGGAATATCTGCAATACAATGATTCCAACATACCACTGAGCAAGTGGAGCAGGTCTGTAACTACTCTGCAGGAAATAGAGAAGACCATGTCAACTGAGGTATTGTGATTCTCATTAGCCAGACTACAAAGATTAAATATAATGATTTCATGTTATAACTAAGTAGATAAAAGTGGACATTTACCAAGAAGCATTTAGTCTATAATAGTATGTAAGAGCAATTTAGTTACATAATAATTGAAAGTAGTTCCACCGGCGAGCTATGTTAAGAGTTGAATCATGTCCTCAGTTGGTTCATACTCTTGGCTAACCAACTTACAAAATTTAAAGGCTCTCATAAAGTTACTGCAATTATTTGATATTAGACTAATATTAACAATAAAACTTTTAATGTAACTTATAGCAAGCATTTATGGATAATACTATAAACATAAAAAGATAAAGAAAACAACTTAATTGGTGTTTTGGAAAGCATGAAGGCAGGTACCAAAGATCAACAAAACGAATTACTTGGTGCTCGTTAACATATCGTGATGCTTCAAATCTTCCAGCATGTTTATTTACTTTGTCGTTGCGTCCCAAGGCATCACTCTTGTTCTGCATCCTCAGAAACTAATCCTAAACCACAGACACATGCATTTTCCCGTAATAAATAAGTAAGAAAGTGTGTCTATGTAGTCCTTCTTTAATCAATTGAAACCACAAAATATAATTATCACTGTCCCATTACATCATTTAAACGAATCATATTCAGATAAATGTATAAATACACAATCATAATACCCTGTGCGCAAGATAAGGTCGCCCGCACACGTGACGCAATCTCGATGTCCAGGGGCTCTTTGTGAATCCGAACCACCTATAACAGAAGTAAGAGAATTGGTTAGTCGAGAGATAAGTATTTTTGACCTATTTACTTAGAAATTAGTCAAATGAGATTATGTTTTATCTCTAAGAGAGAAAACTCATAAGGAAAAAAAGCTTAAAAAGCAACGGGTTAAAAGGACAGATAGTGTTTAGACCAACCCAACCCTGTATCTCCAAGTTAAAAGATAACAGTTTCGATACATGAGATCAACTGAAAACCCAGCGTCTTCCACCAATTTGCCAAAAAATCTTTCCCAAGTCCATGGTATAGAAGATTTTCAAATTGTTTTTCTGTAATCTTTTTGGCCTGTGAGACACAAGAAGAGTTATTAGGAACACAAACAATCGAGCATCATGGATGGTTTCTGTCAAGTATAGCTAAAAGTGAGAACATGAAAGAAGCATATTATTTGCTATTGGTCAGTATTTCCGAACCATTTACTTAGAAATTAGTCAAATGAGATTCATTGAAATACTTAAATTAAGCTAAAAAATGTCTCATGTAAGATTGTCTGGTTTACTAAGTTTCTATCTGATGTAATTATTGTCGAAGCTTGCCAATCATCGCAAATCTCATGAAATGCTAACACAAAGAGAAATGTACATTCTTCAACAGAAATAGATAGAGAATCACCGATCGTGCTATTGTACTTAATGTCCAAAATTCCCTGTCTATATGGTGACATAGCAAAACTTCGCACCCCATGTTCAAAAGATCTCCAATCATTCTTTTCACAGTGGCATAACCCGAGTGAAGGATTCCCGCAAGCAACTTTTTATGTGAATAGAAGTCTTGAAAAGAATTTTAGCACATCAAAAGAATTAAAGCTACAAAATAAAAAAGAACTAAACCTGCCACTCTTCAAGACCTTGAAGTCTATCGGGTTTGAGTCTCTTGACTGCCACTGCAACCTTATCATCAACACCTTGTGGCTTGTATGTTACACTGCCTACCATGGCTTTAAAAACCCTCTTCAAGAACTAAACATGTTACTCTTCAAGACCTTGAAGACTCTCTGGTTTGAGTCTCTTGACTGCCATTGCAACCTTATCGTCAACACCTTGTGGCTTGTATGTTACACTGCAACCTTATCATACAGGAGTGTCTAAGGGATCATCTTATCGAGAAACAATTTAATGTAAGCTAATAACGGAAGCTAAAATGGCCAAAATTGGATCAGCATAATCTTGAGAGATGCTCGATGGTATTGATTAGCTCGTAGGATAAGAAGTTAGAAAAATTAGTAGACCAATCTAATTCATATATGTTGTTTAACAACCATTTTCTTGTTACCTCATCTGAAACATAAATCTCATGACGTTCATCAAGATTTGTCCATGCACTCTATATACATAAGAAAAAAAAAACATCAGTAACAACAACCTCGACCTAAAGCAATTAGCACCATTAGAATATTCCTATATTGAATAGCAATGATGTTTAATCCAAACACACATGCATGCACAAATAAGAAAATCCAAAAAGCTTATAAGTATAAAGAATTACAACTAATGTTCTTACAGATGCTGATGATGATGCATTATTGAGGACGCTTCTCCTCTGACAAACTTGTTTTGGATCAGGAAGGCTGAAAGAGTTTCATACCATGCCCTGGGAGCTTGTTTTAGTCCATAAAGGGCCTTGTTAAGCTTATAGACATGGTTGGGGTATTCACTACTTTCAAAACCAGGAGGCTGTTGCACATAGACATCTTCTTTGATGTTACCATTTAGAAATGCACTTTTGACATCCATTTGGTAAACTTTAAGGTTCATGTATGTTGCATAGGCTAGGAAGATCCTGATGGATTCCATTCTAGCAACAGGTGCAAAGGTTTCCTCATAGTCTATACCTTCCTATTGATTATATCCTTTGGCAACCAGTCTTGCTTTGTTTTTTATGACTGTGCCATTCCCTTCGGTCTTGTTTTTAAAGACCCATTTCATACCAATGATTAAAACACCCTGGGGGCATTCAACAAGGGTCATGACATCATTTCTGTCAAATTGTTCCAATTCATCTCTCATGGCCTGAACCCAACTTTCATAAGTCAGGGCTTCTTTGATATTTTTAGGCTCTATTTCTGAGAGATAGTCAGCATAAAGACATATATTGGCAGATGCTGCTTTGAGTTTAGCAGCTTTGCTTCTTGTCAGCATGCCTTCAGTGGGTTCACCAATGATGTTCACAAGCTCAATAATTTTGGATCTTGTCCAGCTATCCTGGGGTTTGGGATAGGAACTTGAGCTTGTAGGAGCCTGATTGGGTTCAGGCTCAGGAACTTGAGGTGACTCATCAATATGTGCTTCAGTGACAATTGTGGGAATAATTTGCTCTGAGGGTTCCTGAATAATTTATTCAGTGTTAGCAGTCTCATTTGAGACTTGAGGAGTTTCAATGAACTCACTGATGGGTGGTTGGGGTAGGTTGTGAGGGATGATGTAATAGGAGATGTTAGCATCAGCTTGGTATTGGGTTGAGGGGTTGTTCTCAGGATGATATTCATCAGGAGGATACCTTGATGAGTCATCAGTACCAATTTCATCAACTGAGGAATTTGAGAACATGATGGCTTCAGTGCTCTCATCAACAATAATGTGATAAGTTTCCTCAGTTTGTTGTCTCCTTGTGTTAAACACCCTAAAGGCTTTGGAAACCAGAGAATATCCCAGGAAGTATCCATCATCAGCTTTGGCATCAAATTTACCTAAGTGATCCTTGTGATTATGAATAAACACAGGGCACCCAAATACATGAAAATAGCTGATGTAAGGGATCTTTCCTTTGAATATCTCATAGGGAGTCTTATTGTGCCTTTTCACAATGATGGACCTATTTTGAGTGTAGCAGGCTGTTTTGACTGCCTCAGTCCAAAAATGTTTAGAAAGGACTGAGCCATTTAACATTGTCCTTGCTGCCTCAATGAGTGTTCTATTCTTCCCTTCAGCTACTCCATTTTGTTCAGGAGTATAAGGAGAAGTGAAATTTTGAGAAATTCCTTTCTCATCACAAAAACACTCTAGGTCTTGGTTTTTGAATTCAGTGCCATTGTCAGTCCTGATCTGTTTAACTTTGACATCATTTTGATTTTCAATGTTCCTGACAAATGACATGATGGTTTCAGCTGCCTGCCTCTTTTTGGTCAGGAAGTAAACCCAAGTGTACCTTGAGTATTCATCTACTATGACCAGAGTATATTTTCTCATGGTGAATGGACATTGGACTGACAGGTCCAAAAAGGTCCATATGGAGAAGATGTAGGCAGCTTTTGATGGAAAAAGTTTGTTTGGTTTTGAATGATGCTCTGTGGTGTTTTCCCTTTTCACAAGCAGAACAGGGCTTGTCTTTGGCATACACCAGGGATGGAAGGCCCAGAACTTTGTTCTGTTTGGCCAGGTTGTTGATGCTCTTTAAATTGAGATGAGAGAGTCTCTTATGCCATAGCCAATTGATTGTCTCACTTGCCTTTGAGAATAGACAAGTCCCATTTTGAGTCAGGGATGACATGTCTAGAACATAGACATCATCCCTTCTGGGGGCAATCAAGACTACTTCCTTGTTGGCATTAAAAATGGTCCATCTCCTGTCATCAAACTGAACTATGTATTTTGCATCACATAGTTGGGAAACACTTATCAGATTATACTTGAGACCATTTACATAAGCTATTCTTGTAAAAACTATACCATTGCAGTTTACTAAACCATAACCTTCAGTGGGAGCTGATGAGTTATCACCAAATACTACCTTGGGTCCTGGTTCTTCCACATATTTGTGCAGATAACTTTTCACACCAGTCATACTTCTAGAGCATCCACTGTCGAGATGCCAAGTAGGATCCTTGATGTGTTTCTGCACAAACAGTAAACTGGGTTAGTTTTTCTTGTTGACCCACTTTCTAGTGGGCTTAGTCCTCAGGGACTTTTTGAACTGAGCTAATGGATCATGGTCTGAAGTTGTGTGACCTGAGCTTCCACATGTTTTACATTTTGTGGAGTTTGATGCTTCAGGTGTCTGAGAGGTGTTGGTGGGGTTTTTCCTTCTGGACTGAATGACTTTATCATGTCCCTTGGTTTCATGGGAGGGATCTCCACAGATGTCACAGCAATTTTTCATCATACAATCATCAGGAAGATGATCATTAAACCACAATGAGGACATGGCAAGAAAGGCTTAGCCTTCAGTCTTTGTTTAGAAGGTGAGGCATACTGATACCCTTGGGTTTTGTATAGACCTCTTGCTTTTAGATAAGCAGTGTGGGGAATGTGATCACAAGTTCTGTGGTCCTCTTGTTTGCATATCATGCAAAACAGGACTCTGTAGCATTTATCAGTGCTGTGATTTGGATAATTGCACAGCTCACATCTCCCTGAAGGTCTGGGTAGTGTTTTTGGTTTGGAAGAACTTGAGGATACTGATGGTTTTTTAGAATTTGAGTCTGAGGGGTTTTTAGTGGACTCAATTTTCTTACTCAGCATCCTGACAAGTTCAGTAAGCTGATCAACCTTTGAATCAGTTATTTTGATTTTCACCTCAGTAGGTACTAAAGGTGTTTGGTGTTCAGTGGGTGCAGGAGTATGTTTTTTCAGAATAGTCCTTCCCAACCCTGAATTCTCCTTAGGAGAGTGGGGTTGATAGACTAATGGTGCAAGGTCAGAATGGGGTTCTGCTCCCTGAAGTTGTTTCAGTGGAGGGAGTGGTGATTGTGAATCATACTTAGATTCAGTGATGGACTCAGTAGGACTGGGTTCATCAGTGACTCCTAGCAACTCCTTGATAACCTGACTTTCAGGCTCCAGAATTCTTCCAGTGTCAAAATTAGGCAATTTACTGTCAGGATTGTGTCTTTCAATCCACTCACTGGGTAATGGAGTTAATTCTTTGCTACAGAGTGTGTTTGTTGATAGAAAAGTTTTTGAATGGCTACTCTCCCCTGACTCTTCAGTGAGTAGATCTTCACCCAGGCCAGCCCTTTTGGTGCTGGGTGAGATACTCAGTGTGTCAAAGAGTTTGGGGTTCTTTTGAGTCCATTTCCAAAAGACAGCCTTTTCTTTTTCAAGTTCTACCTGAAGAGCTTGGTTTTGTTTTACAAGTTCAGAATTTTGAATTTGTAGAGTGACACTTTCCAATTTTGCTTGTTTTAAGACAAGAAGTTCATCTCTACATTGATTTAACTCAAAACTCATTTTGTTGTATTTTGAAAACAAATTAACTCTTTGCTCTTCTACAAACTTAAGATCAACATTAATATAATCTAAGTAAGATTTCCAATCATCATTATCATCTAAAGAGAGTAAGATGTTTACCTTTCTCATAGTGATGTTGACCCATTCACCATCCCTTGCATGACTCTTTCGCACAGCAAGCTTATTGTCCTCTGATAGGGCCATCAGGGCACTGATGTGAACTTCTTCATCATCATCAGAGGACACTTCAACCTAATCCCAGTCATAGGTTTCAGCAACAAGCCCTTTGTTCTTGGCTTGTGTAGGCTTTGGAGCCTGAGGAGGCTGAGAGACTGTTGAGGATGATTCAAGAAGGGCAAGTTTTGCTTTAGCCTTTCTGTATTTTGCTTCAAAGTCAGTTTGAGGGGCTTTTTCAAATATTTGACTAGATTGCAGCATTCTTGGTTGAAATTTGCTGGGTCCTGAAAAAGAGTTATTTCCTGAAAACTTGAAAGATGGTTCTGAGGTTGTTTTTGAAAAACAATCTTTTGCAAAATGGCCCATTTTGCCACATTTAAAACACTCAGTGTTCTCATTTGCTTTAGAAGGAAATTTGTTTTTCTTAAAGAACCTTTTGGAATTAGCAAGGAGTGCCCTCTCATGAAATTCAATTTGAAGATCATTAAGGTACTCCTCACTCGTTCTTTGGTCAACCTCATCATCTGAACCATCTTGAAAATCCTGCACAACACCATTGGAATAGAAAGCAGTTGATATGGGTGAAATTGTCAAGGCCTTTTTGGTCTCCTGAGCTTTACCAGGGTATCTCCTGGTGATAAGATTGTCTTCATAGACAAACTTCCCATAGATGGCAGGGAGCTCAAGGGTCTGGATGAGATTAGCATTTCTCAAACCCTGAGAGAAGTTTAACCACTTCTCAGGGAGACTGTTGACAAAGCCAACATTGATTTCATGCTTTGACAGGGTAACACCATCATTGGTCAGCTCATTCAGGAGGGTCTTATACCGAGTATAAGTCTCAGAAAGACTTTCAGAATCTTTGGCCCTGAAGGTGTTGTATTCAAGCTTCAGGTCCATAATCCTACTCTCTTTGGTATCAGAAGGCCCTTCATAGCTATGAACCAGATCAGTCCATGTCTGCTTGGCAGTAGGACAGTTGATCACTGATTCCATTATATCATCAGGAAGGCATGATATAATGATGCTTTTCAAGCACTGGTCTTGGTTGACCACCCTCCTCTCATCTAGGGTCCACTGAGCTTCAGGTTTAATTAAACCTTGGGCTGTTGTTGGGACATATGGACCATCATTAATCAACTTAATGTAATATGGTTCCATCCCAGTTAAGTAGCAAAGCATTCGCTTTTTCCACTTATTAAATTTACCAGCTTCAAGTCGAGGGGCGGTTGCTGAATAACTTCCACCCTTTTTGTCGACAAGCTGGGGCACATCTATGTCTGTCATAGTGGGATCTTGATTTTAAAAACTTGAGCAATCTTTTGTTTTGAAAACAGGTTTAAGTTTTACAAATCTGAGGCTCTGATACCACTTGTTGGTCCCTTTCACTTGGTTATCAGTAACTAAGAAGCTAATGTAACCAAGTTATATGACTTTTAACACAGATATATATATGATTAACAATAAAGAAACATAAACATAAGAGACAATATTTTTCAACGTTTAATTCTTTATTAGAAGTTAATCAACAAGAATCGTACCCAAGTGTTTGCGGAATAACACTTGGGATTGAAACGACAAGTTTGGTAATGACTCCTCACTAAACTCAAACCAATGTTGAGTGACAACTAAATTACCCACTAAGCTATCTCAGGGGCTATGTTGTTCTTTGGAGGAGTAAAAGTGGTTTGTGAATGCTTTGCATTAATTGCACAAACTTGTCAACTTTTACTCCTCACATATGCTACCTATTTATACACAAGTATAGAACAACTAAATATACAATGGACATAAAGCTTCCTTAACAATATCTTGAAAGATATTATTCTTCTTGCAAGGAACCTTCATTGAGTTACGTCCAAAAGGCACTTTCTGATGACATACTGGTTTTAACCATTTTGGGAAAGTTTGACATTAAAGTGATAAAGCACTTTAATAAAGTAGATCAAACTTTCCCGCCCAGTCCCGCCAAGACTTCAGTCTTCAGGTCATCAGTCTTTAGTACCATGATAGTTGTTGAGGAGTCTTGGGGTTCAGTGAGTTATTGTCATCCTCACTGAACCCATCACCTTCTTCTTGGCTTAGATCACACTCACTGAGTACCGCCTCACTGAATGGAGAACCTTTCTTCTTAGGCTCGGTCTAAGCATCCTGAAGACGACTCACTGAGTTACTGTTCACTCAGTGACTTGTTTACACTTAGGGGATTTTACGTTCAAATCCTTGTTAGAGGAAGATTGGGGAATTCAGTGACCCAACAATATATATATATATATATATATATATATATATATATATATATATATATATATATATATATATATATATATATATATTATTTAAAAATTTATCTTTAATTTTTTTTATGCATATTAAAATGTTTGTACAATTCCACTCCGAATACAATTCACCATGCATTGGATATACATTTGGAAAACTTATTGCTGAAAGATTCAAGATGCGTTGGAGAACTGTGGATAATTATCTTGATGATGGAGTTTTTGTGATGTCACATATGAATATGTATTTTGGTTAGAGTGAAAGTAAATGGGATTATGGATTTTTGAAGGAATCTAAGGAACAGACAAAGCAACTTGACTTGTTCAGGTTTCTCACTTGTCTTTCATAGTTTTAATATACTTTATATTATGATACTTAATTTTCATACTTTTTCACATGTGAAAAACTTTGAATAAATACATTTTTTTGTATCTTCAAATAGGTTTTTTTGACTGATTTTTTCACATGTGAAATAATTTGAATAAATACATTTTAATTTAATTTTTAATTTTTAAATTATATTTTTTGTAATGATTTTTTTTCCTTCTTACCAGATCAAAATTTGTTGCAAGGATAATTTTGTCAGAGAATAATAAATGCAGGAATGATTTTCTAAAAGAAGTTGCAGAATTCAGTAAAATAGAGAAGTCCTTAAGAAAAGAACTTATTGAAGCAGCAATTCAGGATAGAGATAAAATATGCAATCTTTTTTAATGAATCTAAGGAACAGTTGTATTCTTTCAAAGATGAAAAATACTAGTGAAAAAAGATGAAGCAAGTTGAGAACACTAAAATGTTAATTTTCCATTATATTTTTTGATTTTTAATATCACTAGTATTGTTGTTTGCAATTTTTCAGAATATGTTGATCTATTTGAATATAATACATTTATATTAGTTTTACTATTTTAACTCATTTTATGTTGCATGAGATTTTTTTTCACAAGTGAAACTAAAACAATAGAATAAATTGACATGTTCAAGACTGTTATGATAGTTTATACATTTTTTACTAAAAGAATGGTAAACAGATATTTGCAACTAATACAAAGCAAAAACATCATACTGAAGGATTATTTTTTTTTTTAAGAAAAGAGTAAATTAACTTTATTTTGTTTCTGTATTTTCACAAGTGAAATAAATTCAGACTAAATGCACATGAGGAATAATTTAATTTGTTTTTTCACATATTTAATAAAGTTAATTATTCAAAGTATTTCACAAGTGAAATTTTATTTTTTTTCACAAGTGAAATTATTCTACACATGAAATTTGTTTGAAGACAAGAGTAAATGGGATATGTTTTTGTTTTTTCAGAACTGAAAATAAATTCTCGTTAATTTGTTTTTGTTTTTGTTTTTGCACAAGTGAAAATAAATTCAGTTTTTTCACATTTTTAAATAAATTCAGATAGATAATTGTTGGAACACGAAAAGTGTAAATCATTTGTTAGGGACTTCTATTTATATTTTATCTTAGTATAGGGTATGTTGTGTAATATTAATTGTATGCGACACAAGTTTACCATCGTGGAACTTGTATATCCGCGATGGAGGCTTGGCTAAACGTTAGGTATAAATACCCCCTACCTCATAGGTTATGAGGTGTGTGTTCTATATTCAAGCAATGCGAGACTTTTGTTATCTCTCTCTCTCTCTCTCTCTCTCTCTCTCTCTCTCTCTCTCTTCTCTTCTCTCTAAAGTGCTCACACCCACTTTACATATTTAGATTAGTTGTAGACGTGATATTATTGGTACAACAATTGGTATCAAGAGCCAAATATGAATCGTTGTTTCTTGTAGTGATTGTTTTAGTGTTGTTCAATCTTCTCTTATCTTTAGAAGCTTTGTTTTTCTTGGTGTTCTTTACTTTCTCTCTCTAAAATAGCTTATGCTTCATACGTATTGATTAGATTACTCATTTATGTGGTTAATCTTGTTATATGTATGTTAGGATAACTTATTTCTGAAAAAGAAAGAGTTTTTAATCATTATATTCATAGTTTCTAAGTATTTAGTGAAGATCTAGGATGATTTTTGTGGTTTTAAGGTTTTTGAATAAGTGTAATTTTTGCTCGTAAAAGTAGGGGTTAAGATTTTGTTCGCATTGTTTTGCTCGCATCGCAAGGGTTTAGGCGGCGATACAAGGGTTGTGGATTCCGCGATAGTTGTCTGTGATAAGAGTTTGTGTGATACGAAAGAATTGGTTGCGATACTTTCTCTATGAAAGTTTTTGTTACCCACTATTTACGAAAGAAAACTCTGCTCGGATCGCATTGGACTTCTGCGATAGCTCTTGTATATGTGTGATTCTTCTAAGACTCTGCGACATTGGATTTTACAAGACTTACTGTTACCCACCTTTTACGAAAGAAAACTCTACCCAATTTTCACCAGAAGCTGTGATAGTTACTGTTCATGAGACTCTATTGCGATACTTTGACCTAAAGACTTTTATAATTTAACAAATCCCTCAAAAAGATTTAAAATTTGTAAAAGACTTTGATCATACTCATTGCACTAGATCAATTCTCCAAACATTCAACCATCACTACTCAAACAAACTAAAACACCTCACTCAAACAAAACAACATCTCATATCAAAGATCAATTATCACAATGTCTACTACTCAAGATGCATTGGCTGCAGGGAGTGATGCTAGACCTCCCATGTTATATCGGGGAAACTATGTTCAATGGTCTTCAAGGTTCATGAATGTTATTATGGGCTACAAAGAACGTAAGTTGTTGATTAACTCCATCAAGAATGGACCGTATGTAATGAAGGAAATTCCTGATACTGCGAATGAGGGTAAGACACGACTACAAACTGAAGATGACTTAAGTCCAACTAAACATGCTCAATTTGAAGCTGACATCCGTGCCAAAAACTTAATTCTTTATGGACTAATCAATGACATTTACAATGCCATTGATAGCAATCTTACTGCACATGATATCTGGAATGCCTTGGAGAGATTAATGCAAGTTGCAGACGTCGGTACTCAGACTCAACAAACTTTAGCTTTATGGAATTACCAATCCTTCAAGCGACTTCCAGAAGAAAGTCTTGAAGATGCTTACATTCGATTCAACAAACTCATCAATGAAATGAACCGTCATAACCTTAAGCGATCAAACATTGAACACAATACCATGTTTCTCTCAAACCTTCAACCAGAATGGAGACGTTTCACTATTGCTATTAGACAAAACCAAGACTTAACTGCCAAAGATATCAACAACTTGTTTGATCTGCTGAAGCATAATTAGGTTGAAGTCAATGACATTCTTGATAAAAAAACGTAAATAAAAGGAAAAGGAACAGTCAACTCAACTCACCACACAAACACCTATTGTTGATCCTCTTGCTCTTGTGTCAAATTATCATAAAAAACAATCCTCCTTCAGCTCCAACAATGAATCTCACTTCACTCCAGTGGAAGAAGCAATTGAGTCCAATCAAGATCCAGCCAATGTTGAGCTCAATAAAAATGTTCAAAACCTTGCACTTCATGGAAAACAAATCCAAAGGTCCTTCTACAAACGTCCAACAAACAACAATCTCAGAACCACCTCTGCACCAACTGCTTTGAACAAACGACAAGATATTCCACCTAGAGGAGAAGTTGTGTGTCAAGGTGTTCAGAAAAATGACAAGGTTGAAGCTAGTCAAGATGTACAGGAACCAAAGTGCTTTGGCTGTGGCCAACAAGGTCATTTTCTAGGAATTTTCCAAATGGAAAAGTCCGTAACAGAACATACTACAGACAGAAGATGTTGTTGGCTGACATGGAAGAAAAGGGTAAAATTCTCAATGCTGAAGAAAATTATTTCATGATGGATACTGAGGATGAAGGAGAATTGCTGGAAACAAACATGGTGTACATGGCCTCATTGGAAAAGGTGGATGTTTTTGAAGCTCATGACGGTGATTCAACTCCTAGCTATGACACAGATGCTGAAAATGGTGACACTCTTGGAAACAAGGTACATATCTTTGATGACTGTGATAATGATGATCTTGATGAATTTATACATGGTCACATTAGTACCACTATCATGACAACTCAAGTTAACACAAGTAGTGCAACATCTACAAGTGGTACACCTACGTTATCTGCTAATAGTACCAATATTAATCATGTATCAACAAGTCAAGATCATGTTGATATGCTTCAAAACTATGCTGCTATTCAAACACAGATTACAAATTATGCTAACTTGATAAAACTTGAACAAGATAAAAGTGCTTCCTTAGAAAAGAAAATCAAGGAAATGTTGTACAAAGAGAAGTCTGAATGGCCTTTAGTGCTAAAACGACAAATTCAAGATTTACAAGATGAGATTTTTTCTCTTAAGAGAAATATCACAAGTTTTGAAAAAAGCAAAAAGAATCTTGAAAATGAAGTTTCTAAACTTAAAGAAGAGAAAGCTAATTGTATTCAACAATTAACTAAATCTGAATTGAAAATTCGCACTACCGGTTAGACTCCACAGACTATGCACATGTATCTTCCCAAATCTGATCCTATTTTGGATCTAAGATCGGGACTTGGTTTCTCTAACCCTTCTTATCTTTAAATGGTCAAACGTAAAGCACCAAGTTTGTATAATTCTGACTATATGAGACGTGACACATTCAAAGATTACATGTTTGTTCCAAATGACATCTCAAATGAGGAAAACCAAAAACGTTTAATGGTCAAACAAAAGAAAACCAATTTCTCTTATTTTAGTGATGATTATGGCGTGATTAATAAAGTAAATGCTCTTGAACGAAAACCAACAAATGCTATGAAACATGTGGATGTACCTACGATCAATCCATATCACTCTAGCAATTATGAGAGTTTAGCAAGAAAAACCTTTTGTCATCTCAGGAATTAAATAAGTCTATCGCTAAGAACTATTCGTGAGAAGCAAGAATTCACAACTGATGAACTTGTGAGATCTAATTCCTACGAAATAGATGTCTCAAGGGAAGTTAAGAAATAGATAAAATTATTTATCGAGCCTCCCGTGAAAAGTATTGACGATAAACTTAGAGTCTTTGAAGAGACATTGATGACTGAAATGCAAAATGATTTGAAATACGTAACATCTCTTGAAGATGAATACGATCTTATTTGCTTAAACTCGGACATTCAAAAGGAATATTTTCAAAATCAATTTGAATTAATCAGACCGGCGTTCGCACTAAATGAGGAGAAAATTGCGACTTTATAAAATCAACAAACGTCACTTGAAATGGAAAACCTTGCTTTAAAAGAGAGTCTAAAACAGTGTTTGCAAAAGAATGTTGAGTTGAACAAGGAATTGTCTTGTCAAAATGAAAAATTTGAAAATTTGTTTGCCAAAATTGAAAAACAATCTATGATATTCGAATCAAATTGGCAACGAAAGATTGAAGAAAACAAGTATGACAAGCTTTCTTACGAAAATTCTTTGAAACTAATCTTAAAAGATAATGAGGAACTCAAATCTAAAGTGCTTGATTTGACAAAAACCAAGAATATTGAGTTTGCTTCAAAACGCCAGTTGGAGAATGCAAATTTTTCATACTTTTCAAATCAACCAACATTTTTGGCATCTTCAAAACAACAAACTCGTGTTCTTGAGCCAAAACATAAAGAGGTTTTAACTAGTCCTAAAGTAATTGCTCCTGGTATGTACAATGTTGCTTCTACTTCTAAGCGTGAACCTTATTGTACAAATGATATGCTTTATAAGAAAGAATTAGAAAAAGCTAGAAAGCAAGCATTACTTAGCAAGGATACACCTCCAGATGCACCAGTGTGTTCTTTGACTCCTCCCCTAGTAGAAAAGAATCTCAAAGAGTCAAGGAAACACATGTCTAAGAACCGTAAGAAACAGAAATTAGTTCAACATGATCAATCTTCAAAATCTCCTAACAAAGATTTGCTTGTTGGTCCAGGTTTAGAAACTACTTGTAGCAGGGAGAGACCACTTAAGAATAACGCTTGGAAGACTAGAGCCTCTCAACCTCAAGTTGTAGACAAACCTAGATATTTTAATGCTTTCAATAAAAAACGCTCTAAGCGAATGGATGAATGTAATAACATTAAAATGCATGGATCTGTTGCTTCTAATAGCATGAATGCTTGTTCTAATTCTGTTCCTCTTAATTTGGTTTATGATAAATGTGTGCATGCTAATATGAATTGTGTGACCATGAATGCTAAGACCACTAGGACTAATACATCGAAGCCAAGAAACACTAAGCATCAACAACAAAAGCCAATGATTCCTAAGGGCAAGAATCTAGATCACTATGACTCAAACCCTAGATCTTGCTTTAAGTGGGTTCCTACTGGAAGAGTGTTTAAACAAGTAAGGTATAGATGGCAACCAGTTAAGAAGCAAGAATCACCTACCATGCCTCCTGTTTCTAAATTTAATCCATTAGGTGTGCATTCTTTACTATCTAACTACGTGGAACCACTTTATCAGCGGATTCCCAATTTTATGTGTCTTGCTTTGATGTGCAACTTGTCCAAGTGTGCCTCTGGTACCTCGACTCGGGGTGCACCCGGCATATGACCGGGAACAGGGCACTGCTCAAGAACTTCGTGGCCAAATTCTTGGGTATAGTGCATTTTGGGAATGGTCACGTAGCTAAAATCACCGGTTATGGAGATCTCATTAATGATAAGGTCACAATTCAACGTGTCTACTTTGTCGAAGGACTGGGTCACAACTTGTTTAGTATTGGTCAATTCTGTGATAGCGGTTTAGAGGTGGCGTTTCAGAAACTTTCGTGTATTGTTCGTACCCTTGAAGGCGTTGATATTCTCAAAGGCTCCCAGGATTCGAATCTATACCAAATTGCACTTAAGGAAATAACATCACCAAAACCGATTTGTCTGCTTGCCAAAGCAACATCATCACAAGCCTGGCTATGGCATCGTCGCTTCTCTCATCCGAACTTCAGATCGATCAATGACCTTGGTCAACATAATTTAGTCAGAGGTTTACCAAAACTTTCTTTCAAGAAAGACCATCTTTGTTCTGCTTGTGAATTGGGTAAAATGACACGTGCAACACTCAAATCCAAACCAGAACCCAGTTTCGTTACTCCTTTGCATCTGTTACACATGGATTTGTGTGGACCCATGCGCATCGTCAGCAGAAATGGGAAGAAATATATTTTGGTTATTGTGGATGACTATTCAAGATACACTTGGGTTCATTTTCTTGCTTCTAAAGCCGAAACTCCAAGTGTCATCATCACGTTCATCAAAATAATTCAAGTTGGTTTACAAGCTCAAGTCAGATTTATTAGAACAGACAATGGAACGGAGTTCACGAATCAGATTCTTCAGAATTTCTTCGATTCAATTGGCATTACTCATCAGAGATCGGTGGCTTACACTCCTCAACAAAATGGTGTAGTTGAAAGACAAAACCGTACGTTAGTTGAAGCTGCCAGAACAATGCTATCCTTCGTAAACCTACCATTAAACCTCTGGTCTGAAGCCGTATCAACCGCTTGTTTCACACAAAACCGATCTATCATTAATAAATGATTCAACAAAACCCCATATCATATCCTTCACAAATGAAAACCCGATGTAAAATATCTCTGCACCTTTGGTTGTAGATGTTACCCACTCAATGATCGAGAAGATAATGGAAAGCTCAAAGAAAAAGGGGATGTCTGAACTTTCTTAGGATATTCCACACAATGAAGTGCTTATCGAGTTTATAATCGCAGAACAAAGCTGATACAAGAAACAATCCATGTTCATTTCGATGAAGTAGAAGAAATGGCTTTTGGTCATGTATGTTCAGAACCCATTCCAACGACTATGACTTCTGAACAACACCGTTTAGGACTCGCACCTAACCCCACATCATCAACACCAAAACTTAACCGTATTAAAAAGGAAGTGTTAGACGGACTGTTTGAAAATTTCTACGATGAATCATGTGGTGAAAACAAGATGAAAATGTCAACATTATCCGCTGCACCTCCGATTATCGAAGTTAACAATCAAGAAGACATACCATCTCCAGTATCCAGTTCATCAACAGCTACTTATGAAGCTGTTGATCCCGTTCCAGATACTTCTCCATCCACTAACATTCAAAAAGAACGTTCACCAAACAATGTCACTCCAACCTCCCACACAAATGCTGATGATCAGATAATTACCAATGCATTGTCTGAAGAAGAAACTTTCATTAATCCATTTACGACTCCAGAACATGAGGTCGGTGAACCTTTAGAGCCGCAAAACATCAATCCTTCAAACATGCAACA
Source organism: Artemisia argyi (assembly GCA_030686995.1). Classification (NCBI taxonomy): domain Eukaryota; kingdom Viridiplantae; phylum Streptophyta; class Magnoliopsida; order Asterales; family Asteraceae; genus Artemisia; species Artemisia argyi. The sequence continues at coordinate 91,942,133 of CM060683.1, read as the reverse complement.
ACATTACCAACCACATCCGCACAAGAGAAGTTGGACTCATGATCACCCTTTACACCAAATAATTGGACATCCTTCTCAACCTATTCAAACAAGAAGTTCTACAACTGATTTCTGTTTCTATAATTCTTTCCTAAGTCAAATAGAACCCGGAAATGTCAAAGCAGCACTTGCAGAACCAGACTGGATCGTTGCAATGCAAGAAGAAATCAATATTTACACGGCATGATGTTTGGCGAAGGAACAACTCACATGGGCCTCGTGTATCCAAAAGACAACGGTTTTGAACTTATTGCCTATTCAGATGCAGATTATGCAGGATGTCAAATTGATTGCAAAAGTACTTCTAGATCTGCTCAATTCCTGGGGGAGAAATTAATCAGCTGGTCTTCAAAGAAACAAGATCATGCTACACTTTCCACTGCTAAAGCTGAATATATTTCCCTCTCTGGATGCTGTGCCCAAGTAATATGGATGAAAACACAATTGACGGACTATGGTTTCTTCTATGACAAAATCCCATTTTATTGTGATTCTAAAAGTTACATTGCCATCTCTTGTAACTTAGTACTGCATTCAAGAACGAAGCACATTGCAGTCAGATATCACTTCATCAAGGAGCATGTAGAAAAGCGGACAGTGGAATTGTACTTTGTGAAAACTGACTACCAAATTGCCGACTTCTTCACAAAATCTTTGCCTCCCGAGAGATTTGAATACCTCCGACAACGGTTAGGCATGGCAAGTATTCGTGATGATCATAACGAGGAAACTCCAAAGGTCAAAGCAGTCAACAATGTAGCAGACATCACACGTACATCTGGTAACTCAAAATGGTAATTATTCAAACATAATGGTTGTTGATCACATCACAGATCAACACCCGTAACAAAAGAAAGGACCCTGAACATACGCCTCAGTGCGTCAATCAGTAAGAAAATGAGAGAAATCTTCTTATTATTATGAGCAAAATCTATACAAGATTTTACAAAAAAGATTTTTCTAAAAACCTTTTTATAAAAAATTTTGCTCATGATAATCAAATCTTTAGAATAGCTCGAGTAAGAATAAAACTTTCAAAAACAATGCTTCACCTCATCAATAGATCAAAAACAGTTTAAAAATTTTAAGCTATTTTTTAGGGGGAGAAATTTAGAAGTTTGTTTTTGAAATCATGAATAAGTCGCAAACAAGTGTTGCTAAAAGGTTGTTAAAAGGAAAAATGAAAAACATGATAAAAAGTTGTTGTAAATGTTGGAAAAATAACCATCACTTCGAGAGGGAGTGATTGATTTTATTTTAAAATCAAAAACAATTTTGATATAACACAAACGTTCAAATTATTTGAACCAAAATGTTTTCAAAAACTTGTTAAAATTTTAAGAATAAAATTCAAAAGTCTTAAGTGTAAAAAGGGCTAATGTCAAAGGGGAGTTTTGTTAAAATACTCAAAATGCTGATTTGAACCCTCCCCTAGTCCAAAAACTCTCGCAGACCTGAGTTCAAAACAAAAAGGGTCAAAATGGAAAAATACGGGTCAACAGACCCCACATATGGGATGCGAGAAAAACACACACACACCTTTACCATTCACTCACATTCTCTCTCTCCTAAACAAACACACATTCACTCGCATCCACAAGAACTCTCGTATCACAGATTTTATTGCCTATTCACATTGTTTCTTGCAAAAAGTAAGCTTTCAAATCTGTTTTAAATGATGTTTTACATATGTTCCTTGTTTATCTACCCTTAATTTTAACTGTTTCATGCCCAATTGGGATGTTAGGGTTTAGACACCAAGAATACGTATGTCTCACTATTGAGTTTAAATTGTGGTGTGTTAGTGTCAAAACTTTGTGGTTAGATGACTCAGATAGACCGGTTTGATCACTAATTTAAAAGAAAATGGGTTTTTGAACGGTTTGATTTGGTTAAAATGGGCTGATTTTGGGAAGAAGATGAACAGTTCTCGATGTGACATCGTATTGGATGCGATACGAGACTTTAGAAAAGAGGAAAAATGTGCATTTAATATTATTTAAAAAATTCGAGAGTTTCAACTGCGATGAAAAAAAATTTCTTCGCATCGCGGATAAAAGCTCCGCGATACGAGCCTTTCTAAATGTCATTCGATGGCTTGCCATCACAGTTTTCAATACGAACGTTTTGGTTCTGAAACTTTATGCGATGGCTTACCATCACATCTAGTTTGGTCCGCGATACCTGTCTCACCTTCAATGCGAAGTTGACTTTCATTGACCATTTGCCCACGATACAAAATGTTGCGAAGTTTTTTCACCCACTTAAACTAAATGTTACTCTGCCCAAATTTTTAAAATATTTGCAAAACTTTTATAAATCTTATGTTTATATAAAGTATTTCAAACATTTTAATAAATTTTGACTAAGTAACAAACATTGATCAAACATTCTTTCTCAAATTAAGTCACAATTTGTTCTTTATGATTAAAAAAAAAGCCAAGGTGATTGAACAATCTACACAAGTATCTTTCTCAATTTTTTTTCATCAAATACAATTTTTTCTCATTTTAAAGATGAAATGAAAACCTTTGAGACATAGAATATTGCATATGATCAGTTTTCTTTGCTAATTAGACTTGGATTGTATCACTATTATTGCCTTAACAGACTGTGTGATGCATATGTTTAATTACTAGACTTAGACTTTTCTATGATTGCAACTTTTATGAATACTTTGTGTATATGACTGATTTGACGGATATGTTTACAAAATGTTAGTGGTTGCCAATGCCATGAATTTAATTTTAAACCAATTCATGCAATCACTAAACAGATTTTTCACTCTTAGTTGTTCTGATTCAAATGGTTTTGAGACAACTCGACAATATTTAAACTAAGGATATCTCATCTTCAAGGTAGCTACTAGGGCTAGTTATAACCTAAAAATTGATAATGCATCCCTTTAGCTAAACAACGTAACAGAGTATCCATGGTCTAGATATGTTTTGAGAAATCTCACACTTATGCAACAAAAGCTCTTTTAAGACGTATTACAATTGACTTCACTTAAGACTTCTCATCTTCAAGATGGTTACTAGGACTAGTTATCACCTAAAAGCTGATAATGGAATCCTTTAACTAGCCCACGTAATAGAGAGTCTAAAGTATTGGCATTTGTTAAGAAATCTTACGCTCATGCAACAAAATTTTCTGTGAAAGTTTTTACTTCCAAAAACAAGTGTTCTAGTTTAACTAGACAATTTTTGTTTGAATAAAAGTTGATACTTTTTCCCAAAGCTTAAAAAGGGTTAGATAAACGTATTTTCTAAAGCATGAGCATTATAAAACAACGTTTAATCTATACCTTAAACAATTTTTGAAAAAGTATCACAAATCAATAAATTTTTTGGTGAGGAAAATAAAAACAGAAGAGAGAATAAAATCGCATGTGAAAAGAAAAGAGCATGCGCTTATGCTACAAAAGCAAGAAAGTATAAGAAAAGAAAAAGGAAATGAAATATGCTCGAAAAAGAAATGCCAGAGCATATAAAAACAGACAGAGTGAAAAATAAATATTGTAAACTTTATCAAGATTCTTACATCTTTTATGTCATTTCAGAATCATTCATCACAATGGCTCAAGAACAAACTCATGATCAACCACAACACATTCAAGAAGAGGCTCCAGCTGTAACAATACCAACAAATGAAGAACTTGTGCCAACAGCTGAATACATCAGACTTGGTGAATGCAATCACCAATTCCGCATCTCTCTCTTTGAATGTGATCACCCAATCATCCCTGAAATCCTTCAAAATCACCCAACTTATCCAATGCTCTCATTATCAGACTCTACCACCCCCATGATATACCTACAACAATTCTAGCGTAATATTGTGTTTCTCACTGAAACTAAACCTGACACTATTCAAAGCATCATTGAAACATAACAAATCACAATTACATTAGAAGATCTTAGTAGGGCACTAAATCTTCCTGCTGCTGAACATGGAAACCTCACAGCTTTCCAACAACTACCGAATGTCAACCAACTCATGGAATTCTTTATGGAGCTGGGATACGATAAGGAAGCTGATGACAAGCACAAGTTCAAAGTCTTGTCAACATTCAAGAGGAAGTGCCTACCTGCATAATGGGCTACGCTATATCAAATCATGTATGGTATCGTGAAACAGTGTCACTTCGATTATGCGAAGCTTCTATGGACAGATGTTATCGACCATGGCCATAGATCGGAGAAGAAGAAGAATGTTTACATTCCGTTTTTCAGATACTTCAAATTACTGATTGCTCAGTTTATGAGGGAACCCCCAAGTATCTGACAACGACAAGACGATCCAACACCTAGAGTGCCACATATTCACAGCACAAGTGGGGACTCTGTTGTTTGCAAAATTGTCCCGATGGCAATACCACATGGTTTGTTGGAGCTCACTAACAAGGAATTGAATGCATATAAGGTGTATATGGGAATAGAAAGCGCTCCTATGGAAAGCTCAAAACCGAGCGGACCTACCCCGGATGCGTCTAGGGTTAAAGTAGAGTCTAGCGCCAATGTAGAAAAACCTAGGAAACGTCAAAAAAATCGGCTAGGAAACACTCTAAGAAGGGAAGCCAATTGTTAGATGAGGAAGAGGAAGATGATAGGAAAACAAACAAAGGCGAAGATGATGAAGGGAAGGATAAGGAGAAAAGTGAACCTTCTATGGAGGATAAGGATAGTCAGGAGTTTAGGCCTAGTGATGCTGGTCACGATGATGACGATGGAGATGATAAGGGCGACGGAGATGACACCCATAGACCGGAGATTCGGAAGAAGATGAAGTTTGACAACAGTAGGTCTAGGTCCTCTGAGCAACACCAGCTCACCCCTTCCATCATTATCGATGTGGAACCACCATCATCACCTCCATCACCAACAACAACAACAACAACAACAACAACAACAACAACAACAACAACGACAACAACAACAACAACAACAACAACAACAACAACAACAACAACAACAACAACAACAACAACAACAACAACAACCGCAACAACAACAACAACTACTCACACAACAACAACTCCACCAACAACTCACTTTCAACAACCGTCAACAACAACATCTCACCCAAAACACATACAAACGATGTCTACATCGACATTGTTTCAAAGAATCCGAGCTAATCCGGTACCACTTGTAACAACCATACAATTCAACGATGTAATGGGAAAACTTCGTGCAGACATGGAGTCAAGGTTTGCAGCTCAACGACAACGATCAACACAAGCTGGACCTTCCACATCATCAAGATCTTTATCATTGGACCGCATCTCCGAACTAATGCTTGATAAGATCTTGAATGATGATTCACTTACGGCAGCACATCCCAACCTCTACAATGGCTTACTGGACCCCGAATCTCAACCAATGGCACCAACTTATGTCACGAATCAAGTGTTGAAAGTCGAAAAAGAAATGACAAAGTTGAACTCTGAGGCAATCACACTTATTACAATATTCTCCTCAAGAGTCACGGAGTTAGAAAGTCAATGCGTCCACAGTCAAGGAAGAAAAATCAGGATGATCCAGACCTGGAAAATCCTAAAGGGGAGAAAAGCGCTAAAAGACAAAGAACAACAACCACTACAATGTTCTCGTCCCAAAAACAAACATCATCTTAACAACAACAACAACAACAAAAATCAAGCTCACAACAACAAATAGATTATCCAGAAGAAGTGAATGCTGAAGATGTTGATGTTGAGATTGTACTCAACAAGAAGATGCAGGTGGTGACAAGGATGACTGGGACGATATGACTTACAGGGAAGGTGAAATACCTCCAGAGACCGGTGGATTCAATGTGTCTGATGTTGAAGATGACAATGTGTTTGATGATGTGCTAAGGGATCCGATTCAAACCGAAGAACAAATTAGAGATCCAACAGCCGAAAAGCTTGACTGCATGTTCTCAGATCGATCTGCATGAAAGGTTTGGAATCAACATTCAGGAAGACGACACAATGGATCAAAGAGTTAATAGCATTTATGACTCCTTAATTTACAAGTTCAAAAGAGACAGAGATTTCAATACCATACTTGTAGATCAAGAGGTCTCAAAAGCTCTTGGCGTGTCTTCTTCTTCAACGTTTGTAAGAGAAAGAAGAGAACACTCTCCATTGTGAAAACAGATTCCCAAGGTGCCAAGATCTGATTCCGCGCCCTTAGTTCCGTACTTCAACGACGATCTAAAATATATGCTGAACATTCCAAATGAATACCTACCATCTACAAAGGAAATTGCCACATATGAGGAAATTTCGGAACCATTTCTGGAAGAAGAAAGATTTCTGGATATATTCTCTGAAGAATAAGTTGATCGTGAGGATTACAACTTCGATGTATTTATAGGGATTATTAATGTTAATGAAAGATCCAAGGGCTTCTACCGACTAAGGCAACTCAAAAGGAAGCCTCATGATGAAGTCTACTAAAGCTCCAGAATCCTTAGATATATTGAAGTTAACTCCGAGTATCAGCATTCACATGGTTATGTTGATTATCACGTAGTTCGAACCGACAATCAACATTACCGCTTCAGTGAATCAGATTATTTGAATCTTCATCCTCATGATCTTGAAGATATTCTGAAAAGAAGAAGAGACTACTACAAAAAGAAAGCCATCGATCAAGACGTGATCGAATCAGTCCTAATTTCATGAAAGCCTATGTTGTAGTAGTGCACATTGAAGACTTCCAGATGGGGATCGAAAGCTATCAAAGGAAAGTCAACCTGACTCCTCCAATGTTAGCTTGCGTCGGTATTCAAAAGATCAAGTGCTGGACCTGCTTCACTAGACCCGGACTTGGACTTTGTGTTGTTTACAAGACCAATAAAAGGCAGAAAAGATTGTTCAGAGTCGTTGAAGTAGCTAAGTTCAACTCAGGTACCTTAATTAAGAGACTGAAGAAAGTTGAGCGAATTAAGAAACGTGTGGAGAGGCTGCAGATTGAGATGACAGCAAGCAATCATCGTTTGTTGACAAGAGTTGTGAAAGTGATAAGGGAAAGGCTCACGCTTCGTGCATCATGGAGAAGAATGGAACAAAGAATCGGATGTCAAAGCTGGCCCAACCGAATACCAATAAATAGAAGACCCGTATGATCTACCCTTAGGGGGAGATTATTGAAACACGAAAAGTGTAAATCATTTGTTAGGGACTTCTATTTATATTTTATCTTAGTATAGGGTATGTTGTGTAATATTAGTTGTATGCGACACAAGTTTACCATCGCAGAACTTGTATATCCGCGATGGAGGCTTGGCTAAACGTTGGGTATAAATACCCCTACCTCATGGGTTATGAGGTGTGTGTTCTATATTCAAGCAATGCGAGACTTTTGTTATCTCTCTCTCTCTCTCTCTCTCTCTCTCTCTCTCTCTCTCTCTCTCTAAAGTGCTCACACCCACTTTACATATTTAGATTAGTTGTAGACGTGATATTATTGGTACAACAATAACAATAGATGCATATGAGTAAAACTTTATTTCTTTTTTCACAAGTGTAATTATTCTATACATGGAATTTTTTTGAAGACAAGAATGAACTTTGATTTGTTTTTTTTAACAAGTGAAAATAAATTCACTTTAATTTTTTTTTCACAAGTGAAAATAAATTCAGTTTTTTCACATTTTTAAATAAATTCAGAGAGATAAGATTAAATGCATATGAGGAAAAAAAATCACAAGTGAAATTATTCTATACATGGAATTTGTTTGAAGACAAGAATTAACTTTGATTTGTTTTTTTAACAAGTGAAAATAAATTCATTTTAATTTTTTTTTCACAACTGAAAATAAATTCAGTTTTTTAACATTTTAAAATTAAGTGCATATGACGAAAACTTTATTTTTATCTCAACAGTGAAATTATTCTATACATGGAATTTGTTTGAAGATAAGAACGAACTTTATTTGTTTTTGTTTTTTCACAAGTGAAAATAAATTCAGTTTTTCCACATTTTAAAATAAATGCAGAGAGATAAGATTAAATGCATATGAGGATAACTTTTTTTTTTCACAAGTGAAATTATTCTATACATGGAATTTGTTTGAAGACAAGAATAAACTTCTATTTTTTTTTTCACAAGTGAAAATAAATTCAGAGTAAATGCACATGTGGAATACTTTTTATTTGTTTTTTCAGACGTAGTTAAAGACTATTTTAAATGGACATGGAATTTTAAAATAATTTAAGAGAGATAAGATTAAATGCATATGAGGAAATATGTTACCATTTAAAGTTTAAAAAAGAAATATATTACAATATTTAATATAATTTTGATTTTATTTCAATATTTTATAATTTCGATTATTACAATTTAATGTTTCAAAAAAAAAGAAACAACGCATGACTATGGGACTTTCAAAATTCCCTGCTACTAATTCAATTCACCTAGTTTGGATCAAATATGAACTAAATTTTTTCATTAAATATGTTGATCATTTTAAATATAATACATTTATTTTAGTTGTACTTTTTTTACTAATTTTATGTTGCATGCGATTTTTAGAATAAAATATATCACAGATTATCATAATGGTAAATGAACTTTATTTTGTTTATGTACTTTCACAAGTGAAATAAATTCAAACTAAATGCACATGAGGAATACTTTAATTTTTTTTTCACAATATTTAATAAAGTTAATTACTCAAAGTATTTCACAAGTGAATTTTTTTTTCACAAGTGAAATTATTCTACACATGGAATTTGTTTGAAGACAAGAATAAATGGAATATTTTTTTTATTTTTTCAGAAGTGAAAATAAATTATCTTTAATTTGTTTTTGTTTTTTCACAAGTGAAAATAAATTCAGTTTTTTCACATTTTTTAAAAAATTCAGAGAGATAACATTAGATGCATATGAGGAAAACTTTATTTTTTTTTTCACAATTGAAATTATTCTATACATCGAATTTTTTTGAAGACAAGAATGAACTCTGATTTGTTTTTTTTAACAAGTGAAAAAAAATTCACTTTAATTTTTTTTTCACAAGTGAAAATAAATTCAGTTTTTTCACATTTTTAAATAAATTCAGAGAGATAAGATTAAATGCATATGAGGAAAAAAAACATTTTTTTTTCACAAGTGAAATTATTCTATACAAGAATTAACTTTGATTTGTTTTTTTTTTCACAAGTGAAAATAAATTCAGATTAAATGCACATAAGGAAAACTTTTTATTGCAATAATTATTACAATTTAATGTTTCAAAAAAAAAACAACGCATGACTATGGGACTTTCAAAATTCCCTGCTACTATTTCAATTCACCTAGTTTGGATCAAATATGAACTAAATTTTGCATTAAACATAGGACTTTTTCTTTTTCCAACATCTCTCTATAAAAACCATTTTCAAGAATCACATATCAAAAACGCTTTTTCTGCAATCTTTAAACAAAATCTTAAACTCATATTCAAAGTTATGTCTGGAAATCAAAAGAGAAGCAGTTGTTTGTCTGAGTTTGTTAACGACATGGAAATGGTCAACAATAAGCAGTCAAAGTAAGCAAACTTTCTAACACGTTAAGCTTACCATATCATATTTGTTGCAGCAACTTATGTATGCGAATTAACTTATTTTTATTTTATTTCAGAAAAACAAAAGTGAACGGAGAAGATTCAACCATTAATGAATCAACTATAGGTATATATAACAATTTTAAATTCCTTAGAACCACATTTTAAACTAATTTTAATATTCATATAAATTTTCTGTTTTATTCACTTATGATCGTATTTTGTATATAGATGAGGAACAAGATAACTTTCCAAACTTTCAAAAAGAAGGAAAGTGGGATTTTAATGAGTGGTACAAGTGGTGGGAGTCTGAAAAAAAGGAATTAGCAAAGAAACAATCTTTGCTTCAGATTGCTGAAGATGAGAAAGAATTCGAACCGTTCAATTTTGTTGAAGAGAAGTCGGATGATGTAGACAAAGATATGATGAGGAGGTTTTGGAGGGTCTTGATTACGAAAATTCTCACTTAGCATTTGACCCCGAGAAATCCCCTTAAATTCATTTGTATCTTTTTATGAATCTTTATTAAATAAAAAAATGTTGGTTTTGAATGTTTAATTTCCTGTTTTTAATCTAAGATGTTTATATTTGATTTTAATTTTCTATCAATAATGCACACTTACAATATTTAATTTGTTTTTTCACAAGTGAAATACATTTTAAAATAAATTCAAAGATAAGATTAAATGCATATGAGGAAAACTTTATTTTTTTTTCCCAAGTGAAATTATTCTATATGTTTGAAGACAAGAATGAACTTTAATTTGTTTTTTTTTTCACAAGTGAAATAAATTTACTCTAAACTTATTTTGTTTTTCACAAGTAAAAATAAATTCAGTTTTTTAACATTTTAAAATAAATTCAGAGAGATAAAATTAAATTCTTATGAGGAAAAAAAATTCACAAATGAAATTTCTCTATACATCGAATTTGTTTTGAAGAAAAGAAAGAACTTTGATTTTTTTTTCACAAGTGAAAAGAAAGAACTTTAATGTGTTTTTGTTTTTTCACAAGTGAAAATTAATTCAGTTTCTTCAAATTTTCAGAGAAATAACAATAAATTAATATGAGGAAAACTTTATTTTTTTTCACAGGTGAAATTTCTCTATACATCAAATTTATTTTGAAGAAAAGAAAGAACTTTGATTTTGTTTTTTTTCACAAGTGAAAATAAATTCACTTTAATTTGTTTCTGTTTTTTCAAAAGTGAAAATAATTTCAATTTTTCCACATTTATCACCTAAATTCAGAGAGATTAGATTGAATGCATAAAAGAAAAACTTTTTTTTTCACAAGTGAAATTATTCTATACATGTAATTTGTTAGAAGACAAGAAGGAACTTTGATTTATTTTTGTTTTCCACAAGTGAAAATAAATTCAATTTAATTTGTTTCTGTTTTTTCACAAGTGAAAATAAATTCAAATTTTTTTCACATTTATCACCTAAATTCAGAGAGATAAGATTAAATGCATATGAGGAAAACTTTTTTTTTCACAAGTGAAATTATTCTATACATGGAATTTATTTTGTTTCACAAGTGAACTTTGATTTGTTCTTTCTTCACAAGTGAAAATAAATTTAATTTAATTAGTTTTTGTTTTTTCACAATTGAAAATCAATTCAGTTTTTTCACATTTTTAAATGCATATGAGGAAAACTTTATTATTTTTTTACAAGTGAAATTATTCTATACATGGAATTTTGTTTGAAGAATAGAATGAACTTTTATTTGTTTTTGTTTTTTTACAAGTGAAAATAAATTCAGAGTAAATGCACATGTGAAAAACTTTAATTTTGTTTTTTCATATTTATTGTTTTTTCGTTACAATATTTTTTTTTACATGTGAAAGTAAATACATGCAGACAATAGACAGTAGATGTACATGTGTAGAACATTAATGACATGAGTAAACCAAAATATTTTTGTTAAATGCTAACACATTGAAAACAAGATATATTTTCCATCAAAGTGCAGATAAAAACCACTGAAATCTATATCTTGATACTCTATCTTCAGAGTATCATATTAGGATTTAACAATGTTGAATTTTCAAAAAATAAACGAATGTACTAAAATGTGCAGTTCTTTACTCTAGTGTCTTCTGAAAATCTTCTTTTACTCTTGAATCAATCACTGTACACCATTGAATCATTATCGTACACAATTTCTTTTTCATCCCATGTGCAGTTCCTACTGTCATGTCTCCTCCGCTTTTTACATTTCCTACAAAATCTTCTCTTCTTCTTCAAATGTTCTCTTGCTTTCCCCACATCACTTCTCATTCTTTTACCAGTTTCTGCATCTCCTTTGTTTTTACACCTTTCTGGATTCTGAACAACATTGGTATCTGGTTTTTCTACTCCAAGCTGAATGTTAAACATCTCTTTCTTACTTAAGGGCTTAGCATTTAGATTTGCTTCCTCAACTTCAGTCTTCAGTCTTTTAATACTCTCCACATATGCAGTCAGTTTCGGTATATCTTTCGCCAAAATGTTCAGGCAATAGTCTACTGCAGAATAAGCTGTACTTGAAAGCTCCATAATTTTATCACCTTCTGAGCTATTCAGATTTCTCTTTTTTCGAATATCTGGTGGCAATATATCTCGAATCCATCATCGCAATATGTATTTCTCAGGAATAACTTCCATTCCTTTTCCTTTCATTACACAAAATATATGCATGCACAAGTATCCAAATCTTGCAAACTTCATGCAAGAACATACCATCGTCTCATCTGATATATCAGTTGACACCTACATGTTCAAAAATAAAACTAAAATATTAATTATTTTATAGAATTTTTCACATGTGAAAAATATCATTTATTGGCTGATCTGTTCAAACCAATAGCATCAGTACATATTATCAAAATCAAGTATAAATAAATATGCATACACTATGAATTAATCATAGTAGGGAAACTATCATTTAATAATATATGTTTATAGATATATTAGAAATGTCAAAAGTAGAGGAGACATGACAGTATATGCTATAATTCATATTACCACGTCCAACATTTTATAGAACTTTCACATGTGAAAAGTATCATCTATTAGTTACTCAGTATATGCAATAATTCATATTACTACATCCAATATTTTATAGAACTTTCACATGTGAAAAATACCATCTATTAAATAAAAAACTTTAGCTTGTAAGAATAGAAGATACCTTGAAACGTAGGTCTTTATTTTCCCTATCCCTTTTGTTTTGTACTTCATTTTCTCCAAAATTATACCTTTTCTTTGTTTTTCTAGGCTTGATTTCTCTCAATTCTTTATTGTCAGAACTTTAAACCCATCAACTACATCCTCAGAAACTTGATGACAATCATAAACAGCAGAGTTTATTTCATCTTGAATCAGCATGAAAATTGTCCTTGTGTACATCTTTACAGAATTACGTTCGATTTGCAATTTTGTCTTGAATCTTGGTACTTTTTGAATTGTTTGATCATCAAGAACCTCTTGACTATGCCTTTGTCTTTCCATAGCAGATTCAAAGCCCATCATGAAATTTAACAATGTTGATCCTCTGCTTGTGAAATTTTGAAAAAATGAATTCTCACTCTCTGATCTTGATGTTGTTCTCATAAGCCCGCATAATTCAACATCTTTAAAATAAGCTGGAATCCATCTGTCTCTTATTTCAAACATATCTGATAACCATTTGTTTTCTTGCAGATTGAACTCTGTAATCATCTCCAACCATTTTGCTTCAAACTCTTCTGCACCTATATACAGACTCCAAACTAAGGGGTGCAGCCTTCTCCTAAAAGAACCATTGTCCATAATGGTTTTGCAAATCTGCAGATTACACACAAAGATAATGTAATCAATAATTAAATAACGTAATTGTATCCATATTTCATCGTTAAATGAATTTTTTCACATGTGAAAGTTGTATAACTAGACTTAAACTTATAACTTCAAAAAAACCAATACTTTCCGTTTTTTTCACATGTCAAGATAATGTAATAAAAACTTAAATCGCCTAATTGCATCAAAACTTGATTTGTTAAATGCTTATTTTCACACGTGAAGATACTATAACTAGACTCATTTATATTTTATTTTAAATAAAATATAATGGGATTTTAAATAATATATTTTTGCGTGTCTTACCTTTAACGGAAGCTTGTTTGTTATGTGCCACATACAAATCCTGTGTTTTGATTCTTTAAACACCGCAGCAATAGCTTTTCTCATAGCAGGATCTTGATCAGTCACAACCAATCTTGGTTGCTTTGAAAAGGCCTATAAGAAACATCTCAGCAACCAAATGTATGACTTTGTCGTTTCATTAGACAGCATCCCAGCACTGAATGTGACACACTTTCTTTGGTTGTCAATTCCCGTGAACGGTGGAAATATGCTATACAAATTAGTTCAATTTAATATTTTCATAATTTCAAAATTTCATTTACTTTCTGATTTTTTTCACATGTGAATATTATGTAATTTAAACTAAAATTCTCCAATAATTTCTAAATTTCATGAGTTACTGGTATTTAAAACAAGCGAAAATAATCTAATCAAATCTAAATTCCTCTAAAAACATTAAAGGTTCATTTTTACTTAATAATAATCATATTAAAAGATTATGTAACTATAATTTAATATACTGATAACTTCAAAACTACATTTGCTTACTGATATTTTTCACATGTGAATAGATTCTAATACAAACAGATTGATATTTTTTCATATGCACTTAAACATATTAATAAAATTCATATAAAAGGGATTAATAAATTAAAATGAAAGATAACATACTTATTGGTCCGGAAAGTTGCATCGAAAGATATAGTGTCTCCAAATTCTTTGTAATTATACTTTGCCATCTCATCCGCCCAAAACAGTGCATCCAGCTAGCTGTTTACAACAGTATACTCGAAAGAAAAATTTGCAACATTTTTTTCCTGTTTTCCATCTTATTAATCAGCATCTGTGCGTCACTATCACCAATATGACTGTTCAAATCCCTTTTATGATTCCTGAACTCAGTCTCCGTTGCATCAACTGATTCATATCCTCCGTGGGTAGCTGCATAAAGGTGATGTGCTCTTGTTGCACCTATATTTGTACCTCCGAGTTGTTGCATGTAAATTTTTTCTTTGTGAGTCAGTTTTTTCTTCTTTTTTGTCAGATTTATATATACTACAGGAACAAACGTATGATTATGTTTTTCTTCAAAATCGTACAGTTCGTATTTTGTGTGACTCGCATTAAGCTTGAATTTAACCCTTGCCATACATCCCGTCCTTGTAATACTTGATGTTCTAATCTGAGTTTCACTTGTTTCTTCACACATATTATCCTTATTAACACCTTTTGCCAATCCATCCCTGTTGCAAACCAAATGTTTCCTTTCTACAATTCCACTTTTCAGACTATTTTGTGTAGATAGCCTAACAGTAAACCCTGCTTTGTCAGCATACTCTTCATACATTCTTATACAATCATCAACAGTTGTATATTCTTTCCCAATTTTTGGTTTATCATATTCTTCAACTATTGGCTTGTAAAGAAAAGTACCGTCTTCCAATTCAATTTCTTCACATATATCTGAGTCATCTTGTTTTATATAGTGTATACCTTCAAAAAAAATTCAAATTTCATATATTAAACATGATTTCAACATCTCTGAAGAAACAAAACAAAATATTTTCACATGTGAAGATAGTATAACTAGATTTATTTACACTCTTAACCTCAAAAATCCAATACATTCTATTTTATTTTGCATCAAAAACTTATCTGCTAAGTGATTATCTTCATTTATATCCTCAAAAATCCAAAACATTCTGATTTATTTGCACTTAAATCGCCTAAATGATTATATTCAGATGTTAAAAATAGTATAACTACACTTATTTTGCACTTATAACATTAAAAATAGTATAACTACACTTATTTTGCACTTATTTTACACAAGCGAAGAAAATGTAACAAAAGCTTAAATCGCCTAATTGCATCAAAAACTCATCTGCTAAGTGCTTTTCTTCACATCTTAACTTACTGTAACTACATATATTTTCTCATATAGTCTCAATAATCAAATAAATTCGAATATTCTTGATATGTGTCTAAATACACATATATTTTATACTTGTTAAACCCACAAAAACGACCAAAAACACACAAATGACCATATAAATGTTACAAATATCATTGAAATGTGTTTTTATGTGATTCAGGTACAAAAAGATTGAAAACAAATGAAAAACAAACAAGTTTACACAATTGTCATTTTCAGTCCCTGAAGTTACACAAATTTTCAAAACTAGTCCCTGAAAGTTTAAAATGAAAGAAAAGTCAACTTAAGTCCTTGGGAAGTCAAACTTATTCACAAACAATCCCTGGATAAAAGTTTACACAAAATGGCAACTTTTACCCCTCAAGTTACAAAATTTGCAAAATTAGTCCCTGGGTATTTAAAAATGGAATTTTATCCCAAAATACCCTTGTACTATTCATAAATTACAATTTGGAACATTTTTTTGATAACTTTTGGGAAATTACAATTTCACCCCTCAATTTTGGAAAATTACATAAATGGTCACCGGGGTGTTTAAAATTGTAACAAATACAAAATATATCCTTTGGTTTATCTAACTTGGCAGGTTTAGTCCTTGAATGAAGTTTGAAAGAAAAGGCAAATCAGGTCCCTCTAAGTTTCAGAATTTGCAACAATGGTCCTTGGGCCTTATACCTTATACAAACCAAACGGATTTATTAATCCCAAAAATCCAAATCCTTAAATCCAAAAATCTGATCCAGCAACAACCCAAGCCCAACACCAAAACCCGGCCCATCCCACCTTTTAATACTTTCCCTCGTTGACCCCAGTCAAACCCACAACCCCGACCACTGTTCACTTCCTTCCCTACCTTCCCCATTTCCAGCTTCATGTTCCCTCCCCCTCCTCTACTTTCCACCAAACCCAACCTTTGCATAAATATTACTCACCACCCTCACCTTCCCCCTCCTACCCTCATTAATTACTACACCTAATCCACTCAAACTGCCCACCTCCCATTTCCCGCCAAAACCAAATTTGAAGGCTGAGATTAAACCAAGCCATCCAACGGCTCAGAGAGGTGTGGGAAAGTCAGAGGATGCTCCAGGGCCTATAAAAGGGAAGAGAAGACACAGGAATAAACACTCTTGGCCTTAAGCCATTAGTCACATAGTGTAGAATTTACTGCTTTCTTTAAATTAAAATGTATTTCTTAGTTTAAATGTTGTATTTCTCTTTAAAGTAGTGTAATGAATCTTTTCTTTCAGTTTAATTTAAGTTATCTTTAAGTTTCATGTTTTCTCAAATTCATACCAATTTATATTTCAAGTCTTTTAATTTATTGTTGTTTGTTGTTGATTATTGGACTGCCTAGGCTCATGTAAGCTCCTGAAAAAGCTAACTAAGCTTTTAGAAACTTTAATTCAGCTTCAATTCTTTAAATATCAAAAATAGCTAAAAAAAATCTAGAAAATTAGAAAGAAATAAAAAAACAGTGGTGATGAAGAATGATGAACAGGAGCATGGTGTTTTATGATTGATTATGGTTTAGATGCCTTGTGGGAGGCTTTAGGTTGTGTTCATGGTCCATGGTTTCTTGGTTCTCAGTCTCATACACTTGTAAGTCCATTTTTACATTTTTTGCATTTTACTATTTCATGTATCATTTGCCTTTAATTTCCTGTTTTCTTGTTTCTATGATGTTTGTTATTGTTTATTTAGTTAAAAATATAGTTGTTATGTTTTGGATTTAAGCTTTGCTTTGAATTGCTTATTTAACTGCCAATTAGCTAATCTTTGATAAACCTAGGCTTAGCATTTGTGACTACTTGTATAAGCTAAAAATGGTCTGATTTGACACTTTGGACCCCTGGATTGAAAGAGATTGGTTTACACAGTCGAATGGTTTGAGAAGCTCAACTTGTATTCATTTTAAGGGGTGTTTGGATGAGATGATTTATCTGTGTTGTAGGCTATGTAGGGTGTTATCCTTGTTTTAGGTAGACTCTAAATGGCCTAAGTGACTCAGTGATGGTTTCACTTAAGTGGTATAGCATGTAAATGGTCAAACTTGACACTTTGATCAAGTATATGAGTACTATGAGAGTGTCTCACCCTAGATCCTTGCATATCTGTTTAATCCTTGTTGTTCTTTGTTTATTTCATGTTTGTGATGTTTAATAATCAATAATCAGTCATTAATTTAGATTCTAATCTCACTTTAGTCAAAGTTTAGTGTTTGAGTAAAAAGTCAATTTTCAGTTTTTCTAGTTTTTGAATTAATGTCCAAATTTCCTGTGTGTTTATTAATTAGTTTCTGTCTAAATGCTTTTAGGATGTTAAAGTATTGTTGCTAATCTTTCTATTTCTATTTTTGTGAATTTTTATTGTGCTTGTTTAATAGCTTTTATCTTAGCTTATTTCTAGTGCTTTTTGCCCTGTCTCACAAGTGGACTGTCAAAACCACAAGCTTGTAAAAGCTTGTGGAGTTGACACAAGCTTGTGATCTTGGCATTTTTGTGATGTATTTGTGGCATGTTTGTTCTGTGCATGCTTATCTTTCAAATTCTAGCTTATTAAGTAGCTTAATCAATCACCTTATTTTTGTTACATCACCCTCACCACACAGTAGCAAGCTGTGTGGTTGAGCTGGGTTCCAAGGCTTGTAAAAAGTTCCCCATTGAACCTTAGCTTATGAAGATTGGATCTTTGAGAAACCAATCCATCAAACTTTAAGGTTCAATGTTGGTTGAGCTCTTATCAGCTCTTTTGACAAGTTTGTTTGAGCTTATGTTTGCACCATGTTCTGAGATGATTGAGTAATCAGTCATCCCACCCCCATTTCATAAGCTCCTAGAAAGCTCAATATTGATCAGAAGCTTGTGTAGTTTAGCTTCCTGAGAAGCTTAACTACCCAACTCCTTGATCCTGTGCCCCAACTTCACCTTGCAGCCCATTTGCTAGGGCTGCAAGTAGCTTTTAGCTTGTCCCATTTGTGAAAAAGTGTACTGTTCATCAGCATACCTTCTCACACTCACCCAACTTCATAAGCCCTCAATAAGCTATTCAGTGGGCCCTATCTTATGAAGATTGGATCTTTGAGAATCCAATCCACCAAACTCAAGGTTCCAGCTCTTTGATTCCATGTCCAAGCTTATTTGATAAGCTTGGGGATAGCTTATTGTTTTGTCCACTTTCCTGAGTATACTGAGTGATAGGCATACTCAGTGAAATGGTGCCTTTTTCCCAAGCTCCTCAAAAGCTCAGCTGTGGACCCCACAACTTGAGCTTGAGCTTTTTGGAAAGCCAACCAGCATGCCTTGCTATTGCAATACTCATTTTGGCTTTTTGGGCTTATTTGATAAGCTGAAATTTCCCATATAATTAGTTGCTGGGATGTTTGGAATTTGAGGTGTGCTGGAATTGCTTATTTGCTTTTAATAAGCTTATTAGCTTATTCCAGTACACCTCACTTGTATATACTTGTTCATAAGCTTGTACACACCTTTATTTTTCATTCTTTTCCTTTGTTAAGCTTTTTCAAGCTTGTTTCAAGCTTATGACCCAACTGTAAGCCCAAAAGCTCAACTGAGGTGGTCATAAGCTGTGAAACAGCTTATTTCTTAGTATGTATAGTTCCATTTTGCTCTAATATGTATTATATATATATATATATATATATATATATATATATATATATATATATATAAGTTCCATAAAAAGAAAAAGCCAAAAAGCACTTTTAAAGCTAAGTGATAGCTTCTATTTAGAAGGCTTATCACTTATTTGCTTATTTTTCATATCTGTTAAGCAAATAAGCTCTCACAGAGCTTATTTGGCTTTTGTAAAAAGTTTTCCTTTATTAAACTTTTATATTTTTACTTATTAAATAGTTTTGTAAAAAGAAATTTCAAAAATAAAATAAAAACTAAAAAGGGGTGAGGCAGGGTCGAACCTGAGACCTCCCCCTTATGAGAGTGATAGTGAGTACCTGTATACCAGTCGCCCTAGGGTCTTTTTTCAGTAAGACCCTATCAAATCTAGTACTTAACCACTCTTGACCCTTTTGGCTTATTTGGACTGTTTAGCTTATTCCAGCTTATTGGAATAAGCTGATGGTCCAAACTTAATTTTCCTATCTTCTTCATAACATTTTATACTTTCTGTAATTTTTTCGTATTTTTTACTGTTCATATACTATTTTTAATAATTAATATAGTTTATATTTCTTTTAGTAAATAATTAGTATTTAATTTTTAAAACAGCTTATTTATATTTATTATAAACTTTTTATATTTTTATGGAATCCTATGATGGTGAAGTAGTTCTATAAAAAGTTTTATAATTTTATAAATAAGTTTAGTATGTATAATAATTATAGTAGTTTAATTAGTTTAATTAAGTAATAATAGTATTTAATTAAGTTTTCTTATTTTTGTATATAAAATATAGTTTTTATATTTTTCTTAGCTTCTTAATAGTATATTAGAATTTTGTAGAAAGTTTTAGATTTTCGTTTGTTAATTTAGTATATATAATAATTAAATAATAGTATTAGTAAATAAATAATAGTAAATAATTAATAATAAATAGAATACTTGTATAATAAATATATTTTTAGTTTCTAAATTTCTTTTATATTACTTTTAACTTTTCTTAGTTTTAGTTTTATTTTTCTTAGCTTTATTTTACATTTTCTTATTTTTATGTAAATTAATAATAGTAAATAAATAGTTTTTATTAATAATAATTAATATAACACTTGTAAATATTATTTTAAATACATTGTAAATATAGTTATTTATTTTATTTTCTTTTAATTTGCATTTAAGCCGTTAAGGCATGCAAATTCCCTCTCTGGGAAAGTTTTGTTTTATCCGTTTTGTACGTTTACGTTTATTTAAACCTAAACGTACGTTTGTATATACTTTATTATTTTAGGGTTTCTGATTGTACGTTTCTTAAACGATGTAGCTGTGACAGAGCTATTACTTTTCACATTCCAGTGTTAGTCAATCAGATTCCTGTTTTTCCTATACTATATCACTTCAACAAATCACAAGTCATTGTATTCAGAACGTCACGCCTCATCAGGACATAAACGATCCAAGAATATTTCTATCCTTGGTAATATTGTATTCCTCTCCCGGGCTGTCGCCCTTTTATCATCTGTTACGGTTGGCCATTCACAAGTGGTTAGCTTGTGTGACGGAGAAGTAAAAAGACGGGTGGTTCGGGAGGAATCAATTTTTGGCGCCGCTGCCGGGGAGGCTGTGTTGCGTATTATGACTTGTATTTTGTATTTTGTTGAAATATCTATCCTTGTATGTATATTATATACTTTATCATTCAACTTCCGGGCTGTCAGGACATATTTATTACAGTTAATCATTCACAAGTGATTAGCTAGCGTGGTAAACCTGACACAAGCCTGGGAGGTAGTGATTACACATACTGTATCATATTTCATTTCATAAACAATATAAAATACAAAAATATTTTTCCTATTGCACATAACTTGCCCAGTTTGATTAGTCCCTCAGTTACAACATTTGGTTGTTGGCTGTTTACAGTTACTGAGCTCTGTCAGACCTAGATTCCCTTTCGAGGGGCGGTTGTTAGGATTTTTCTTTTTCTTTGTATATATATATATATATATATATATATATATATATATATATATATATATATAAAACAAAAATACAAAAACATTTTCCATTTCTTTTTTTTTTTTTTTATAAAATCAACAAAATCAAAAAGATTCTTCTCGCCCTTTCTGAGTTTCTTTCTAAGATTCTTAGATTCATCTTAGTGATGATTATTCATAATTCTGTGAGTGGCAATCCCACTCCAATTTCTCACCCAACCCCTGAGTGGCAATCCCACTCAGCTTCCCCATGAACCAATTTAATTCGGGGTCGAGTCAAGCTAGCGACTCGGTTATAAAAAACAATAGCACAATACGGGTTTTCACCCGTATCTCTGATTTCTTTCTACTTTCTACCACCCTAGTGTGGGGGAATGGCCAACCCCCCGCTGTTTGAAAATGTATATATGTATATAAAAAAAAAAAAAAAAAAAAAAAAAAAAAAAAAAAAAAAAAAAAATTGTATATATATAGAAATAAAGTGAAATTTGGTATTTCCACAGTTAGATTCGAATATTAGCTTTTTACGTTCAAAGAGTCGGCATAATAGCCGGGACTTTGAATATTGAGGACAATATTCATTTCTAAGTGTGGGGGGGAAATTCTATCGAATTTTAGCAAAATGCTTTCAAATACCCCCGTTTTTTGCCAAAATTTTCAAAATTTTTCACTTTATTTCAAAATTTTTGTGGTTATCAGTCCGCCATGTCTAACCGACAAAGGGATTGGCTAATCCCGGAGCAAACGGCTCTGGGTAAAGATAACTCAAATCCGTTGACAGCTTGCAATTTGCCCAAAATTGTATGGTTCCTCAGCTCCCCAAAAACAAATGAGTTGGCTAGCCCGCAAGATTATGGCTTGTGGTAAAGGCAGTGGAAAGCCATGATTGGTAATCAGCTCACCAAGATGTTGACTTAGTCCATCAAGAGTTGGCTAGTCCAGGAGCAAACGGCTCTTGGTAAAGACAAATCAAATCCGTTGGAAGGTGGTGATTTGCTCAAAATCACACGGTTATCAGGTGTGCCACAGTTCTTACACCTGGCTACTCCAGAAGTGATGGCTTTTGGTAAAGAGTTAAAATCCATCAAGTTTTCTAAAAAGATTGCTAGGGACTAGCAATAGTTTAGTGTGGGGGATTTGATATGTGTCTAAATACACATATATTTTATACTTGTTAAACCCACAAAAACGACCAAAAACACACAAATGACCATATAAATGTTACAAATATCATTGAAATGTGTTTTTATGTGATTCAGGTACAAAAAGATTGAAAACAAATGAAAAACAAACAAGTTTACACAATTGTCATTTTCAGTCCCTGAAGTTACACAAATTTTCAAAACTAGTCCCTGAAAGTTTAAAATGGAAGAAAAGTCAACTTAAGTCCTTGGGAAGTCAAACTTATTCACAAACAATCCCTGGATAAAAGTTTACACAAAATGGCAACTTTTACCCCTCAAGTTACAAAATTGGCAAAATTAGTCCCTGGGTATTTAAAAATGGAATTTTATCCCAAAATACCCTTGTACTATACATAAATTACAATTTGGAACATTTTTTGATAACTTTTGAGAAATTACAATTTCACCCCTCAATTTTGGAAAATTACATAAATGGTCCCCGGGGTGTTTAAAATTGTAACAAATACAAAATATATCCTTTGGTTTATCTAACTTGGCAGGTTTAGTCCTTGAATGAAGTTTGAAAAAAAAGGCAATTCAGGTCCCTCTAAGTTTCAGAATTTGCAACAATGGTCCTTGGGCCTTATACCTTATACAAACCAAACGGATTTATTAATCCCAAAAATCCAAATCCTTAAATCCAAAAATCTGATCCAGCAACAACCCAAGCCCAACACCAAAACCCGGCCCATCCCACCTTTTAATACTTTCCCTCGTTGACCCCAGTCAAACCCACAACCCCGACCACTGTTCACTTCCTTCCCTACCTTCCCCATTTCCAGCTTCATGTTCCCTCCCCCTCCTCTACTTTCCACCAAACCCAACCTTTGCATTAATATTACTCACCACCCTCACCTTCCCCCTCCTACCCTCATTAATTACTACACCTAATCCACTCAAACTGCCCACCTCCCATTTCCCGCCAAAACCAAATTTGAAGGCTGAGATTAAACCAAGCCATCCAACGGCTCAGAGAGGTGTGGGAAAGTCAGAGGATGCTCCAGGGCCTATAAAAGGGAAGAGAAGACACAGGAATAAACACTCTTGGCCTTAAGCCATTAGTCACATAGTGTAGAATTTACTGCTTTCTTTAAATTAAAATGTATTTCTTAGTTTAAATGTTGTATTTCTCTTTAAAGTAGTGTAATGAATCTTTTCTTTCAGTTTAATTTAAGTTATCTTTAAGTTTCATGTTTTCTCAAATTCATACCAATTTATATTTCAAGTCTTTTAATTTATTGTTGTTTGTTGTTGATTATTGGACTGCCTAGGCTCATGTAAGCTCCTAAAAAAGCTAACTAAGCTTTTAGAAACTTTAATTCAGCTTCAATTCTTTAAATATCAAAAATAGCTAAAAAAAATCTAGAAAATTAGAAAGAAATAAAAAAACAGTGGTGATGAAGAATGATGAACAGGAGCATGGTGTTTTATGATTGATTATGGTTTAGATGCCTTGTGGGAGGCTTTAGGTTGTGTTCATGGTCCATGGTTTCTTGGTTCTCAGTCTCATACACTTGTAAGTCCATTTTTACATTTTTTGCATTTTACTGTTTCATGTATCATTTGCCTTTAATTTCCTGTTTTCTTGTTTCTATGATGTTTGTTATTGTTTATTTAGTTAAAAATATAGTTGTTATGTTTTGGATTTAAGCTTTGCTTTGAATTGCTTATTTAACTGCCAATTAGCTAATCTTTGATAAACCTAGGCTTAGCATTTGTGACTACTTGTATAAGCTAAAAATGGTCTGATTTGACACTTTGGACCCCTGGATTGAAAGAGATTGGTTTACACAGTCGAATGGTTTGAGAAGCTCAACTTGTATTCATTTTAAGGGGTGTTTGGATGAGATGATTTATCTGTGTTGTAGGCTATGTAGGGTGTTATCCTTGTTTTAGGTAGACTCTAAATGGCCTAAGTGACTCAGTGATGGTTTCACTTAAGTGGTATAGCATGTAAATGGTCAAACTTGACACTTTGATCAAGTATATGAGTACTATGAGAGTGTCTCACCCTAGATCCTTGCATATCTGTTTAATCCTTGTTGTTCTTTGTTTATTTCATGTTTGTGATGTTTAATAATCAATAATCAGTCATTAATTTAGATTCTAATCTCACTTTAGTCAAAGTTTAGTGTTTGAGTAAAAAGTCAATTTTCAGTTTTTCTAGTTTTTGAATTAATGTCCAAATTTCCTGTGTGTTTATTAATTAGTTTCTGTCTAAATGCTTTTAGGATGTTAAAGTATTGTTGCTAATCTTTCTATTTCTATTTTTGTGAATTTTTATTGTGCTTGTTTAATAGCTTTTATCTTAGCTTATTTCTAGTGCTTTTTGCCCTGTCTCACAAGTGGACTGTCAAAACCACAAGCTTGTAAAAGCTTGTGGAGTTGACACAAGCTTGTGATCTTGGCATTTTTGTGATGTATTTGTGGCATGTTTGTTCTGTGCATGCTTATCTTTCAAATTCTAGCTTATTAAGTAGCTTAATCAATCACCTTATTTTTGTTACATCACCCTCACCACACAGTAGCAAGCTGTGTGGTTGAGCTGGGTTCCAAGGCTTGTAAAAAGTTCCCCATTGAACCTTAGCTTATGAAGATTGGATCTTTGAGAAGCCAATCCATCAAACTTTAAGGTTCAATGTTGGTTGAGCTCTTATCAGCTCTTTTGACAAGTTTGTTTGAGCTTATGTTTGCACCATGTTCTGAGATGATTGAGTAATCAGTCATCCCACCCCCATTTCATAAGCTCCTAGAAAGCTCAATATTGATCAGAAGCTTGTGTAGTTTAGCTTCCTGAGAAGCTTAACTACCCAACTCCTTGATCCTGTGCCCCAACTTCACCTTGCAGCCCATTTGCTAGGGCTGCAAGTAGCTTTTAGCTTGTCCCATTTGTGAAAAAGTGTACTGTTCATCAGCATACCTTCTCACACTCACCCAACTTCATAAGCCCTCAATAAGCTATTCAGTGGGCCCTATCTTATGAAGATTGGATCTTTGAGAATCCAATCCACCAAACTCAAGGTTCCAGCTCTTTGATTCCATGTCCAAGCTTATTTGATAAGCTTGGGGATAGCTTATTGTTTTGTCCACTTTCCTGAGTATACTGAGTGATAGGCATACTCAGTGAAATGGTGCCTTTTTCCCAAGCTCCTCAAAAGCTCAGCTGTGGACCCCACAACTTGAGCTTGAGCTTTTTGGAAAGCCAACCAGCATGCCTTGCTATTGCAATACTCATTTTGGCTTTTTGGGCTTATTTGATAAGCTGAAATTGCCCATATAATTAGTTGCAGGGATGTTTGGAATTTGAGGTGTGCTGGAATTGCTTATTTGCTTTTAATAAGCTTATTAGCTTATTCCAGTACACCTCACTTGTATATACTTGTTCATAAACTTGTACACACCTTTATTTTTCATTCTTTTCCTTTGTTAAGCTTTTTCAAGCTTGTTTCAAGCTTATGACCCAATTGTAAGCCCAAAAGCTCAACTGAGGTGGTCATAAGCTGTGAAACAGCTTATTTCTTAGTATGTATAATTCCATTTTGCTCTAATATGTATTATATATATATATATATATATATATATATATATATATATATATATAAGTTCCATAAAAAGAAAAAGCCAAAAAGCACTTTTAAAGCTAAGTGATAGCTTCTATTTAGAAGGCTTATCACTTATTTGCTTATTTTTCATATCTGTTAAGCAAATAAGCTCTCACAGAGCTTATTTGGCTTTTGTAAAAAGTTTTCCTTTATTAAACTTTTATATTTTTACTTATTAAATAGTTTTGTAAAAAGAAATTTCAAAAATAAAATAAAAACTAAAAAGGGGTGAGGCAGGGTCGAACCTGAGACCTCCCCCTTATGAGAGTGATAGTGAGTACCTGTATACCAGTCGCCCTAGGGTCTTTTTTCAGTAAGACCCTATCAAATCTAGTACTTAACCACTCTTGACCCTTTTGGCTTATTTGGACTGTTTAGCTTATTCCAGCTTATTGGAATAAGCTGATGGTCCAAACTTAATTTTCCTATCTTCTTCATAACATTTTATACTTTCTGTAATTTTTTCGTATTTTTTACTGTTCATATACTATTTTTAATAATTAATATAGTTTATATTTCTTTTAGTAAATAATTAGTATTTAATTTTTAAAACAGCTTATTTATATTTATTATAAACTTTTTATATTTTTTATGGAATCCTATGATGGTGAAGTAGTTCTATAAAAAGTTTTATAATTTTATAAATAAGTTTAGTATGTATAATAATTATAGTAGTTTAATTAGTTTAATTAAGTAATAATAGTATTTAATTAAGTTTTCTTATTTTTGTATATAAAATATAGTTTTTATATTTTTCTTAGCTTCTTAATAGTATATTAGAATTTTGTAGAAAGTTTTAGATTTTTGTTTGTTAATTTAGTATATATAATAATTAAATAATAGTATTAGTAAATAAATAATAGTAAATAATTAATAATAAATAGAATGCTTGTATAATAAATATATTTTTAGTTTCTAAATTTCTTTTATATTACTTTTAACTTTTCTTAGTTTTAGTTTTATTTTTCTTAGCTTTATTTTACATTTTCTTATTTTTATGTAAATTAATAATAGTAAATAAATAGTTTTTATTAATAATAATTAATATAACACTTGTAAATATTATTTTAAATACATTGTAAATATAGTTATTTATTTTATTTTCTTTTAATTTGCATTTAAGCCGTTAAGGCATGCAAATTCCCTCTTTGGGAAAGTTTTGTTTTATCCGTTTTGTACGTTTACGTTTATTTAAACCTAAACGTACGTTTGTATATACTTTATTATTTTAGGGTTTCTGATTGTACGTTTCTTAAACGATGTAGCTGTGACAGAGCTATTACTTTTCACATTCCAGTGTTAGTCAATCAGATTCCTGTTTTTCCTATACTATATCACTTCAACAAATCACAAGTCATTGTATTCAGAACGTCACGCCTCATCAGGACATAAACGATCCAAGGATATTTCTATCCTTGGTAATATTGTATTCCTCTCCCGGGCTGTCACCCTTTTATCATCTGTTACGGTTGGCCATTCACAAGTGGTTAGCTTGTGTGACGGAGAAGTAAAAAGACGGGTGGTTCGGGAGGAATCAATTCTTCACAAGCGAAAAAATTGTAATCAAAGCTTAAATCGTCTAATTGCATAAAAAACTCATCGCCTAAGTGATTATCTTCACATGTGAAGAAACTATAATTAGACTTATTTGCAATTATAGCCTCAAAATTCCAATATATTCTGATTCTCTACACAAGCAAAGAAAATGTAACAAAAGCTTAAATCGCCTAATTGCATCAAAAACTCATCTGCAAGTGCTTTTGTTCACATCTGAACTTACTGTAACTACATTTATTTTCACATATAGTCTCAATAATCCAATAAATTTTGATATTCTTCACAAGCGAAAAAATTGTAATCAAAGCTTAAATCGCCTAATTTCATCAAAAATGCATCTGCTAAGTGATTATCTTAACATGTGATGAAACTATAATTACACTTATTTACGCTTATAACCTCAAAAATCCAATATATTCTGATTTTCTTCACAAGCGAAGAAAATTATAATCAAAGCTTAAATCGCCTAATTTCATCAAAAATTCATCTGCTAAGTGATTATCTTCACATGTGATGAAACTATAATAACACATATTTACGCTTATAACCTCAAAAATGCAATACATTCTGATTTTCTTCACAAGCGAAGAAAATTCAACAGAAGTTTAAATCGCCTAATTTCATTAAAAATTCATCTGCTAAGTGATTATCTTCACATGTGATGAAACTATAATAACACTTATTTACGCTTATAACCTCAAAAATCCAATACATTCTGATTTTCTTCACAAGCGAAGAAAATTCAACGAAAGCTTAAATCGTCTAATTTCATCAAAAATTCATCTGCTAAGTGATTATCTTCACATGTGATGAATCTATAATAACACTTATTTACGCTTATAACCTCAAAAATCTAATACATTCTGATTTTCTTCACAAGCGAAGAAAATTCAACGAAAGCTTAAATCGCCTGATTTCATCAAAAATTCATCTGCTAAGTGATAATCTTCACATGTGATGAAACTATAATAACACTTATTTACGCTTATAACCTTAAAAATCCAATACATTCTGATTTTCTTCACAAGCGAAGAAAATTCAACGAAAGCTTAAATCTCCTAATTTCATCAAAAATTCATCTGCTAAGTGATTATCTTAACATGTGATGAAACTATAATTACACTTATTTACGCTTATAACCTCAAAAATCCAATACATTCTGATTTTCTTCACAAGCGAAGAAAATTGTAATCAAAGCTTAAATCGCCTAATTTCATCAAAAATTCATCTGCTAAGTGATTATCTTCACATGTGATGAAAATATAATAACACATATTTACGCTTATAACCTCAAAAATGCAATACATTCTGATTTTCTTCACAAGCGAAGAAAATTCAACGGAAGCTTAAATCGCCTAATTTCATCAAAAATTCATCTGCTAAGTGATTATATTCATATGTGATGAAACTATAATTACACTTATTTACGCTTATAACCTCAAAAATCTAATACATTATGATTTTCTTCACAAGCGAAAAAAATTCAACGAAAGCTTAAATCGCCTAATTGAAGATACTATAACTAGACTTATTTGCACTAAGATCGCCTAAGTGATTAACTTCACATGTAAAAATAAATTACACTGTCAATTCTAAACAATTATTTATAAAAAATAATTAAATTATAATAAAATATGATTTTTACTTGATATCTCTGTGTTTTCCGGTGATGTTCCGGTGATTATCGTCATATCATCTCCATCCGATTCAGAATCATATATATTGATATCTTCTTCAATTAGATTCCGTTGATTGAGTTGGTTGACAGACGGTGACTTAGAGTGGGTTAACGGCGGTGGCATGATGATTTGATCGGCGGTTTAATGTCAGTTTAACGGCAGTTTAATGGCGGTTTTTGATGAAGGTGATGATTTGATCGGCAGATGAAGATGAAGATGATCGATTCGGCGGTTAACGGTGGTTCAAGGAGCTGTTGATGTTAGATCGGCGATTTAACGGCGGTTTAATGGTGGTTTAATGGCCATTGATGGTTGTATTTTGATCGGAGTTAGCTAGGTCGATTGAGAGAGAACTGTGTGTTCTCACCTACAATTTAATCAATGTGTATGTTTTTTGTTTATATATTAGATATTTGCTTGGTAATTACAATAATGCCCTTGATTAGTGTAATTTTTAGGCTAATCTTAGCCATTAGATCTAAAAAAAGGAGGGACTAGATGGATGGCTATGATCTCTTCTCGCGTTCTCACAAAAAATGGATTTCTCACATGAATGGCCCCCCCTATATATATATATATATATATATATATATATATATATATATATATATATATATATATATATATGTGTGTGTGTGTGTGTGTGTGTGTGTGTGTGTGTGTGTGTGTGTGTGTGTGTGTGTGTGTGTATATTATATGGAGTATATATATATATGCAAGTAATTCATTATCAGTCATGTCATCAGATTGTTGCCATGTAAGCAAGTTTTTAAATTTATTTTATTGCCATGACATCAGCTGTTGCCACGTAAGCAAGCTATTAAACTATTAAATTTAATTAAATAATAGATTCAACATTCTTTTATTTCATTTATTTAAATTTCAGATACCATTTATTGAAAAATTTCGGATTTAATAATTTGTTCAAAAATGCATATTCCAATATTCGAACATGGGTCTATTAGTTCATAAACAAGCACTTTAACCAATGGAACAAGCTACAAGTTGTGGTAGACAATTCAAAATCAAAATGTAATGTCTTAATCACACCACATTCATAAAATATAAACCTATGTAAAAAATCTCATTCATATCTGACCTTTTCTCAAAACCCTAACCCTAATCCCGTATCCCCTAAAAAACAATCTTCTTCACATTTGTTCTTGAGATTGATTTTTTGATCGGTGATACTGCTAAGAACCAGGTTGCTATGAATCCTACCAACACCGTTTTTGGTATGTCATGTTTTCCTATTGCATGTTTCTAATTTTTTTGCTTTTATCTTGATATAATTAGTGATTGAATACATGTAAGACTAAAGTCCTACAACTATACCACTACGAATATTATCGACATGGTGGCTGCTCAATAAAGCACAAAAGTGTTCCAGGTATCTTTTTTAATGATTCACATAATTTATTATATGAAATTTAGATGTAACATAAATACTTTTGGAGTTGTAGATGCAGTAAAGAAGGTTTGTTGTAAGTTTGCTCATGAGGTTTTTTATTTTATTTTACTGTGATCATATAATAGCCATCCGTGTTTGTAGTTTGTCGCAACAATAATACTCCAAGAAGATCTCATTAAGAGTACCGTTTATGTTTATGATATTGAAACAGTATTTGCTTAATGATTAAACATGTTATTTTATTGTAAGTTACCACAAAAAAACATGGACATAGTTGCGTAATGATTAAACATGTTATTTATTGTAAGTTGTATAGGGTTGTCTGTTTGAATTTATGAACAAGGTAGTCTTGGTTTTATGTCAAGCATGATCCTCAATCGCCATGAACTCACGTGGTGTTGCAATTTGTTATTTAGTTGGACTCGAGAATTTCATTAGAATCAATTAAAGTAACATGCTGCAACTCTTTAGTTACTATATGCACTTTCATAGCAAATATTATGGTTAATGTTTGTCATGTGACAAATACACAAGTGAGGCATGGTGGACGTGTTTCCAATGACGAAATTCTGGGATTTGCAAAGTTGTTCAATAATGAGCTCACGTTGGATAACATCAGCAGGTTAGTTGATTGACGATCGTCTGATAACACCTAATCTTGCTTATCTAAAGGTAAATATCCTGGAACACTATGCCTTTTCTTCTTAATTGAATGAAACTTAAAAAGTTATCCACTCTTGAATTCAATACAGTCAACAAAAAATATTTGCGATGGAGAGTATGCCAAAGCTGATGATAAGAATATGCTATACATATCACGTAACACTGAAATAAACAAAGTAAGCCTTATTCAACTCATATCTTTATGTTCATAATCAGTATATTTTTCCTGATGTTATTAGAATCAGATTATCAGTTGTATGTCACAAGCTGTAAAAATAGTGTTTGGATGTACTTCAGCTATATAAGGCTGCGGTAAAAATAATGTTTGGATGTGCTTCAGAGTGTTAACAAATTTCTGACTACGATGAAATTAATCGATAAATTGACTAAAAAGGACAATTTGGTTAAGAAGTGAGTTCTGTTATAAACATATGTGAAGTTTGGTTTGAAGAATGTCTACTTTATATTACCTTTAGATAATCAGTTGTGTTATAAATGAAACTGATTATCCAGAAGCATACTTTGTTTATCCCAACCTTAATAGCCGAATGGTTGTCACAGACATCTTGGCTAGATGGAGGCAAACTATGGAAAAATATCATCAAAAGGCAATGTAAGTTATCTCGAGCGTATGAACTTCCAATTTTTCGTACTTCGTGCTACTTAATGTTTAACAGAATTCATTTTGTCTCATTTTAAGGGAAGTAGTTAGAAAAATTGCCAGGCTTACCTAAACTATTTTCTTATTTAGACTTACTAATCTGGCAAAAACAGGAATTACATTTTGGTTTAGGTTTAGGTTTGAAATGGTTCAGGGAGGTTTGGAGGTGGCTAAAGACCCACGGACGTGGAGACACAATCCTTGCGCAAGGCTTAAGGGAAAAGTTTTAATCAAGCTATGTTACTATGAAGTTAATTATAGAACAAAATTTTAGTCTAGAAACTATTTTCAATAGTAAAGTAAGACATGTTTATGTGCATTATTCTATTGTAATTGTGTTTTTTTTTTTATTAAATTATTCTAATGTAATTGTGTTTTTTTTTTGTTTTTGTTTGTGTAAATTAGTATGATATGGATGATTATCGTGATAAAGATAGTGACTGAAGAGATATGAATAGGGATAGGGAACTGTGCAATCTCTTTGTTACCTGTGATATTTGTGTTTCTTCTAAAAATTTGCAGGGCCACTATGTGTAACGGTGACAAATATTTTGGGACAATCACAATGATCTTTTTTAAGTTTTGTCCTGATTACAGTTTGATGATCGTTAACAAGTAAAATTTAATGTGATTCAGGTTGGACACTTGAGAGAGTTGTCAAATACGAGTAATAGTGCTGAGCTTAAGCTGTTATAAAAAGTAAAAACTAGACAGGTAAGATCTCAGTGCTAACATATTATTTGTGGATGTTAATATAATAGGACTTCGGGCCCTGGACTCTACCCAGCCAGCACATAAACAAAACTTAACCGATTGGATTAAACCATTTTTAACTGACTGAAGGAAGCTAAAGAAAGCAATGAACTCACGTCTCGAAGGAAGATACCATTCAAAAGCTACAAGCCAAATCGCTCAATTATCCAGTACGTGTCTCGGACCAGAACCAAAGACCCGACCAACTATGACAGAAATAGTTGTAAAGCTAGAACAACTTGATGCCATCAATGAACGACCAAAGGTACCAAGAGTACACCATTATAGCAGTTAGAGTTAGAGCTAGAGCTACTTAATCTTTTTTTTTGTTAGTTGAGTTTAGATAAGTCAAAGCTAGAATATCTTTTCTACACTTCTACGCCTTTGGAAAAAGACAAAAACTATTTGCTCCATTTATGTTGTAGTGAACTTTAGAGTAAAGGTGTAACTGACACAAGTTCAGCGGCTTGGGGTGACGCTTCAGGAGAGGGCCTGATCCTCTAGTGCTTTGGAATATTTTCGTGAATGGGTAACTAATGCGTTTACAAGTTAACCAAAAAAAAAGACACTACTACAGAGGTCGGACAACTTGCAGCTTGGGGTATTGTTTTTTTACCATATTCTTTTTTTTTATCTGTAATCACAATTTCAAACAAAATATCGTCTTTATATACACAATTGACACTATGACTAATAGTTACGAGAAGCAATAGGGGGTGTTTGGGATAAGTAGTTGCTGAAAAAGTCCTTTGCTTTATATTAGCGCTAATGATGCGTGGGAATCGCAACAGGCTTTACCTCTCGAGGGATCTCGAGAAGCTTACAACCCCCACCAGGCAGTGTACCTGATCGTTGTAGTATAGTATAGTGACAAGTACCGGGGGATTGATCGTTCAGCTTAGGAATAGTGTCGCTAGGATTAGAAAACCTAAATACTAGTTCTAAAGGTGAGGGATGATTATTTTTGTGTTTTTATATTTTATGGAAAGCAAGTAAAATCTCGGGTTTGAAGGATTTGGGCGGAATTAGTTGCTAGTCAGCTAACCCAATACTAAGATGCAATCAAAATAAATACTAGAAAAGAAAATAAACTAAATTATACTAAAGTTGTGAGCAGTAATTGGAGAAAATGTGTTTACTTAGATTTCACTACTCCCTAGATATCTTTTACACGTTAATTACTTGTTATAATTGCATGGATGACGGATCGTATTCCTTAATACCATTCATGGGGTGGCATACATAACTCCCCAATTCTATGAGCTCTTATCTCCTCCTACACCATGCCCAGCACAACTATAGGGATTATAAACAGTGGCTCATGCATTAAATACAACCAATAAAGACCTAGTACGCCTCGGTTCATGTTTCTTAAGACGTTCAAGCATGTTACCATTTGGAGATCTGCCAGTTTTCTTAAGCCTAACATATAAATCATTCATCCAAGACAAGAATAAACAAGTAATCAACACATAATCAATATCTAGGTTTCATTAGATCTAAGCAAACACAAGATAGATTTAGCCTAGCATGATGGAATTAAGACAAGAACAAGATATAGACAACCAACACATAGACATATTGATTGAATTAAAAGAACACTTATCTTGATTAATCATGCAAGGTATCAAGGGGTTGGAACCCTTGAAAAACCTGTAAAGTTACACCAAAATCGTACTAGGGTTTCTCTCCCAAAAACTCCTCTCTTTATGTGAAAAACTAGAAAAGTATATATAGGAAAATCGACCTGACGGCGTCAAGAACAAAAGTGTGACGCCGTCAGACCGCCGCCAAATTCTTCCTCGGACGGTCTTGATCTACTTTTGACGCCGTCAACCCCTAGGCCGTCATGCAAATTACTCTTGACGCCCTGTGTGTGACGCCGTCACCATCTCTCGGTAAATTAATTCAAAATCTCTGACGCCGTCAGGCTGTGACTCTTGACGCCGTCATGAACTCTCGGTAAAAATTAATGTGTAAGCATCTGACGCCGTCAGGTTGTGACTCTTGACGCCGTCAGGAACAGTCCCAAGCATGGAAAATAGAGACTTAGCCGTTTTCTTCACTTTTATGCTCCAAAAACGTCCAAAATAGCTTCTTTTCCAGAATTCACTCTCCAAGTACCTAAAATCACAAAAGGAACAATTTAGGGCAATATTTGATCAAATAAATTCGATTCCGGGCTTAAATGACCCCCTAAAAGTGGTTCATTTTTCGCCTTATCAGCTAACACGCCCCTGCAATTGAAAAGACAATAGTTAGGCAGATAAGCAATCCTAAAAACTCTATTGAAACTGCTCCTAAGGTTTAAGCACTTAAAAATAAGTACTCCCGAACACCCTCATAGTGTTTGTACCACAAGGCTTATGCTACATGAAATAAGCCGGATAAATAAGCTAACACAAACACCCCTCTAATAATTATGTTTTTTGAGTTTATAAGTAGTATTAGATAGTGTAATTAGTATCTTGCATCCAACTTAAGTGCTTATATATATTATGCTTTTGCTTATTTGTAAACCTGATAAAACAGTTTTGATGAAAATACTCATGTGCTTTAAATCTTTTATTACCTGTAACAATTCACTGATATTAAGTTTCCAAATTTGTTTCATTTTTATTGTTAATTTTATCTCTTCTCAAAATCAATTTTATTGACATTTTACCTCTATTTACTTACTTTTTGTTTTAGGTCTTTCGTTTTGCTGACACGTACAGAGGTGCATTTATTGATTCTTTGTCCTCTACCATTTGCCCATTTTACTATGACAACAATGGTTATCAGGTGCCTATCTTCTTCAAATCTTTGATTTGTTTTCTATAACATGTACAACAAGTTGAATGATTGTGGAAACGAATGGCTCCAAGCATTGTTGCTAAGGGGTTAGTTTTACCTATTCAGGATGAATTGCTTTGGACAAGAGCTTGGTTGAAAAAGGTGTAGAAAAACGGAAATACAGAGAGTGCAAGGTACATAACCAAGAGAGCTTTGTTTTCTCAACTCAAAGCTCATTCAAAATTGTATGAAGATAGCCCATTTTGTGTATTTCCCAATTGCTGTAAAAGGTATTCAATATGGTGACTCTTCCTTTTGGTACAAATTATTAACTATAGGGTACTAAAGGCACATGGGGTAATTTTATTTTGGTGGCCCAAGTTATGTATAATATGAAATGATACATATTTTTGAAATATCAACTTTGAATGGTGGCATTTGAATGCTTTTTTGGTTTTTTAGTAAAGAGCTGTAGTTGAGACTTGATGCAAGCAATGATCGCTGCTATTGGTTAAAGTGAGGATGATGTATAATTTTATTTTATTTTCCTAAACTTAATGTGATAGATATCAGTTTGAACATAGGGGGCGTTTGGTACGGGTGAATTGCACATAATGGAATTGCGGAAGAGAATGGAATTGCATTGAAAGGGAATAGCTTGAGAGAATGTGATTGCATTACACTTTTGGTACTGGTAGAGAATCCATTAGAGATATATGTTACATGCTTGAATCTTTTGTTTGGTAGAAGCGTGGAATTGACTAAGATAGAAACTCAAAATGTAGTAGGCTAATTATAGTTGTTTAAAACACCGAAAGTCACTAATACTGCATTTGAATAAATTTGGTTTTCGAAGTCGTAAAGCCAGAATTAAACTATGTTGTCGTATACTTCAGTCACAATCAAAATTTAATTTTGTTTTCAGTTTTTGATTTCGAACCCGAAGCAGCAAATGAAACAATTAGCAAAATATAGCTATAGGCAAATGAGTTCGGTGTTTGTTTGCAGCTTATATACTTTAACCAAAAAGACTTTTGTCATTTCGACTTAAAATTCGAATTTAAGATGGTCGTTGTTTTCTAATAGAATTGTTGGGATATGAATACTAGATTATAAGTTTAAGCATCTTGAATGATTAGTTTAGTTCCAATGAAGATGGTTATTTCTTTACAAGCATATGATCCAACAGTTTGGAAGCATATTATTTTAACACTAGAAAACAACTTTTTTTAAGCAACCCTTATAATGGAGCCATGGAGGGTATAAAAAATTATATATATAACTTGATTCATTGGGATAGAA
The DNA here is from genome assembly GCA_030686995.1 of Artemisia argyi. NCBI lineage: Eukaryota > Viridiplantae > Streptophyta > Magnoliopsida > Asterales > Asteraceae > Artemisia > Artemisia argyi. The sequence goes on along the minus strand of CM060683.1, from coordinate 91,905,290 downwards.
ATATAATTCGAGATGAATTAAATAGCGTTGGATGAAGATCACACAGAAAACATATTGCCTAATAAAGATGAGAGAAGATGTGGCGAGGATGTTTTTTTTGCAAAATTTTGGTAGCATGTGCCCTCCACATGGTTCTTCCCTTTTATACTCCTTCGGATGTGAAGCGGATCCTTCATTCTAACTGAGAATCAACCCCTGAATTGCTTACCTTTTTACATTGATTCTCATCATTCTTCACATTTTTTAAAGAATGCAAAAGCTGAAATAGGAATCAATAAACCATTCCCCGTTTCTATTCTCAGCAGACACAAACAAAGGAATGCATTCTCATTCTGTTTCTCCTCTTTCCATTCACTCCTACTAAACATCCCCTAAGTTCATGGCGAACATTAAAAACCCTAATTTAATATATATTTAGATTATATATTGCGATCACTTTATATACAAATAAAAAGCATTAGCAGATCGAAAGCATCTCCTTATTAATTCCCATCCAATTGATTTAATTGCATTGTTTGGGGTTTTTTTTAACTATATTCTTATTCGTCACTCGAGTACTATTATTCTTTGTTTACATTAATTTAAATCGCTTTGATAATTGGTAGGTTCAATAATGGAAGATTAACATGCTTTTGTCAATGCTAAACAATATCATGGCATTTCGGGTCAAGACGGTCGAGGGCTACAACATGTTTGGAAAATAAAGTAGTTAAATTCAGAAAGGTTCCACTTTTATTGGTTACTCTTTGAATTTTGCACGATCATTGATATGTCATGGTAGGGAAAAGAAAGCGGGTAATCCAAAAGTCAAACATAATGTGATAATTCTTTTATAGCCTTCAACAGATATTGATTATCATTCTTCCCGATACATAGTTTCATATTTTGTGATAATTTTAATGTTGTGATCTTCTATTCTTATTTCCTATGAAGAGCCCGTATAGCAAAAGCTTATATTACTGAAAAAAGGTCATCATTATATAATTACTCGTTTCTTTACTTTAAGGAATACTTGGATGTTGGAAAATGGGCGGGTAAGTTAATTGGTTAATACGGATAAATGGGTGTCAAAATGGACTGGGTGACCTATAATTACTTTTTTTTTGTATTTTTTAATTTATTACTCCCTAATAACAAATGTGTCTGAATGCACAGAGTATAATTGAACCAGCAGAACAAAGGGATGCAAACGCAACAAGTATAAGAAGGAATGGTTCCCGTTCAGATAGCTGGATATGCACATCCTGGAAAGACTCATTCGAGTTTTGGTTATACCTATAGCTTATTTTTTGTTAACTTGAAGTTTTTTAACGATATTTATAAGACTTGCTCGCCCATCAAACAGAGCATGCTTTGACACTTTGTTCTTGTGTATCACTTTGAAACTTTTTTTCACTCATATTCGACAACTGTTTGCATTCAATAAAAATTTAGTACGTTTATATCATATTTTTCGTAAACTTATTTTTTCAGAACAACAATTATAAGTCATGCCTGCCCATCGGGCGGGCTTTGAAAGCTAGTATATATATATATATATATATATATATATATATATATATATATATATATATATATATATATATATATATATATATATATATATATATATATATATATATATATATATCACTAGTACAAAAATGGCCTATCGTCACACATGGTCAATTTTGAACGGTCACACGGTAACATTTTTACATGACTAAATGTACAAGAATAAAATAAACAGTCACACTTGATCCGACTTGTGTGACCATTTTGTCTTTCCAACTGAGGCTACAGTCACACATTCGAATATTTTCGTGACTAGAGGTATCTTGTAATTTTATTTTTTGATTATTTAGTCACATATAATTTGAGACGTGTGACGGATACAAATAAGTTTGAAACATTAGTCACATTATTTATATACGTATGTGACAAATATATGTCACACAATTGAACAGTGTGACCAAAATCCATATATGGTCACATGAAGTAATTGTGTATGTGGCTAAATCATATAGTCAAGTTTGTCACATATTATGTTAGGAATACGATTATTCCTATTGAAGTCTCGGTCACCTAATTGATGTAATCGATGTTCTATTAGCATTAAGATAGCTCGTAGACTTAGTTATTATTATTAGTAGTAGTCTAGTTTATATAATATGTAAATAGTATTCGTAGAGTGGGTCGGGTCTTTACCCACTGTCAGCTCACTCTACAGCTCGTTTCATGGAGCACAAAGTAGTTGTACTATATAAGCCCTCTCCCACCAAGGGAGAGGGTGGAACTCCTAATCATTCAACTCTTTTTCTTTTACTCTCTCTCTCTAAAAGTTCCCACTCTCTCAACTCTCTATCTCTCTAACTCCCACTATGGCTAATCTCATCTTCCACAATCCTAGACCACCCGAATTACAAGAATCAACATATTATTACGATCCTACAATTGGTATCAGAGCCAGGTTGTGTTATTTCGTTGATTTTTTTGTGGTTCATACTTGTCATTTGCTGTTTTTTTTTCCATATAGTTACTGGTCGAATGTTTTTTTTGTTTTGTGGTAAACTGTATTTTGACAAGTCTTTTTTTTTTTGTTGTTGTATGCAAATGGTTATTAAATCAAAAGTCTTGTGCTTTCATTATTTTTTGGTATCATACTAACTGCTCTCATGGTCTGGTCCGAATATGGTCAAGTTTTGTGCTTCAATCAACTCATTCAGTTGTGACTCTTTACTTGGTCGGATTTTGGCTGTTTGATTATTGGATATTCTTGGTTGCGGTTACGTTTCTCTTTTAGAGATTAGTACTGCAACGGTTAGTACATATTCCTGGTTGCGAGTAGTACAATTTTTATTTTTAGTGGCTGCTTCTGGGTGCTGTTTTGGCAGTTTGCTATATAGAAGATAAAGACTACTGTAACGTTTTTGTCCTGTGGCTGGTTGCGTTTAAGTCAACAGTCCATATTGCGGTTTGCTTAGAATATCTAAATTTATTTGCAAAATCCAAACATAATGCTGCCAAAAAAAAAAAAAAAAAAAAAAAAAAAAAAAAAAAACAATCTTGCGATTTGCTCCTAGTAAAGAAAAGAATCAAGATGAAGCAGTTGACCACATTGACCAAAACACAAAAACCCCAAACCTCATTCGTGACCTCAGTGCTTATCATCATCAGCCTAAGCAAGCATGGAACCATAAGCATCCACTACCACAACATACAAGCAAGTCCAAACACAAGAAAGTTAAATCTATATGTAAGTACAAGAAGAGGAAGGACTGCCAACAACAAATCCCTATCTAGTCTAAAGAGTCTACAACATCAACACTGATCTATACTCGTATCTTAACAAGAAGAAATTAGATCTTTGTTTTCTTTTCGTGTTTTGCTTAAGCAAATCTGACTTCAAGAGTTAATTAAACGCGAAACAAATTCATCATCGATCTATCTTTCGAAGCAAAGCTCCTTTCAATGTCCGAAAAGTAAAATAAAAGATTGAAACAATATCGTTTCATCTCGTTTTTCCTTCGGTCAAATTAAATGAAAATAAATCGAAAACAAATGAAAACATCAAAACGATCTCAGACGACTCTTTTGTAATCACGTTTCGTCCAAAGACAAAACCAACAAGAGGTTATCATCACAGATCGATTTAGAAGCTTAACTTCTGGTTTGAATATCCGAAATCTTTTATGAAAGAATAAAACAACTCATGTTTTACTCTTATTTTTCATTCGGGCATGGACAGAATCAAAAACGAAAACACATAATAAAACCTACCCACGACCATGATTATCAAGATCTTGATAAAGAATCATTTTCAGTGAGGCTCATGCCATCCCTGTGGCATCCTCAATATGAATCGAACAAAAAGGAAGAGGGTGTTCATGTGTTGTGATGATTATTGTTTTTCGTTTGTGATGTTATAAGAAAGAGATCATCAGACATGGTGGTATTAATTTTGATGAGATGCTTTAATTTGTTTTGAGATCTGTTTTTGGTGTGGAGAGAATAAGATGGTGGTAGGCGGATTATGTGAGATTAGGGTTAGGGATTTGGGTTAAGGATGTCTTTAATAACCGTATATTAAGGGATTATGATTGGATAGGGTTTAACTGATTTGTATGTGGATCGGGTTGCATATTATTTGGGGCGTGTGATGGGCTGGTACCGTGACCCATGCAACCTTCGTATTAAATTGGGCTTGTTGTTTGCATTCAAACATTATGGACTGAAAAGTAATTATTCAATTGTATTTGTAATACATTGTATAATTCTTGGATATAATGTTTGACGTAAAAGAGTGGTATTTTGGTGTTACTAATTTTCACGAGGATACACACGTCACGGCTAGTATTTGGGTATATGAATGTCAAAGTGATTACGGGGTTAATTATACCACAAGGGTTTAAATTACAATTAGGCCGTGTATATGAATGGCGATCGATATTGCATAATGTTGTTGTGTTGTGAGCTTTTGGGCCGAATTTTGTTTATTGTTGATTACTGATTTACTTTATGCTTCGTAATGTCAATGTGATTAATTTTTTTTCTGTGATACGTTTTTGACAATATCGGGAAACCATTATCAGATTTGCTTAAACCGTCTAAAAGGCTAGTTTTGGGCAGTTACCCGCACAAGATGATCACGAAGTCTATTTGGTATCCCTTATTTGAGATTGAAGTGGGTTTCACGAAGGCGCGTACTTATCTTATCTTGAAGTCGGGGTTGGTTGGATGCATGACTTTCAATGATAACTTGCTCGTGCTTAAGATTTAAGTTGAAGACTTGGTTTATCTAGTTTCCAGAAGTCGGGGTGGATGGTTGAAGACCTGGTTAACTATCACTTAAAGGAGTTACATTATAGTACTCAGTGTCACACGCAAAAGACGATGTGGATAATCGCAAGAGGTGATGATAGTCTCATACTTTGTCGGGATAGTATTGAGTACTTAGAGATTTGCATGTTGCACAAATTCTCTACACCGTTCTTCTAACAACAGTGCAAGTTTAAGTAACAAATTTGGGGAATTCTACTTCATTTTCAAGTTTAGTATATCGGGTTTACTTCACCAAGTGGTCACAACAATAGCCGACAGAATAGGAGGTTGGTTTGTTAGCTAATGGGTTTGAAGGTTGAGATGTGATCAGCAATTCTCATGGGATATTCGATGCTACTACACGTCAAAGATACTTCACAGTCTAAGCAGTGTACTTTGATGATATAAGGTCAACCTCCAGGGGAAGTAGTTTATACTACTTTACTTAGTATGGTTTGTGAAGTATTCTACATATGTGAGAAGAATCGTTGCTGAGCTCGTGCATGTTTCCCCAAACAGATATTCACCAAAACCAAATTTGTCATAACAAATTCAATTTATTATTGTCTCACGGTTTCTTCTTGATTTTGTAAAATCCCGCGAAAGAATCTATTTCTCGGTTTAAATCATAGATTTGTAAAATCCCGTGCAAGTCAATATCATGTCAAACGTTTCAGAAGACATTCAATCTATTGATGAAGGACCTTTCTCATTCTATTCTGGTGCTACGGTTTTGACTCTGAAGAAGGGATAAAGAATGTACGTCATGTATTAGATGAATTTTGACATACTTCATGGCATTTTGGTTATAACGAATTTTTACGGGGTAATGTGTTTTTATGGGGTTATGTGTGTTTGACAAGATCGAGATAAAACCATTATCAAAGTTCATTCAAAACATCAAAGAGGCTAGATTTGGGCAGTTAAACCACAAGATGTGACTGCGGCGTCAATTCATTATTATTTATTTGAGGTTGAAGTGAAATTTAACGGGTGCGTGTACTTAGTATCTGAAGATATCGGGGTGGTTGGATGAAGATTCTTCGAGATCCTTGTTCGAGCTTTTAACCTTTACAATGACGAAGACTTGGATATCTAGTTATTTTTGGGTTTCTTCCTTTCTATGACCACAAAATAACTATCATTTTAAGGAGTTACATTGTAGTGCTCAGTGTCACACGAAGTTGTGGATATTCAAGAGGTGATGTACGTCTTATACTTGATGGTTGGTTGGTTGAAGAGTATAGAGTACTTAGGAATTCGATGTTGTACGAACTCTCTACACCGTTCTTTGTCACACATTAGTGCAAGCTTAAGTCACAAGTTCGGATTATTTTACTTCAGTCTCAAGTTCATCATATTGGGTTTTTTCTCCATCAGTAGTCACGACATATAGCCGACAGAATGATAATGGGGTTGGTAACGAGTTAGTAGAGAGAAGCAGAAGAGAGAGAGAGAGAGAGAGATGACGTCTGTTCAATTCAGTTCAGGCCTCGCTCTTCATCGTTATGACGTCTGGACACAACGGTTCAAGCCTCGTTCTTCAACATTATGGCGTCTGCAGATAACACTTCAGGCCCCATTCCTCAAAGAAAAGAAAGGTGTACGTGTCAGTGCGCCTTACCTTAGAAAGAAGAGAAATCTTCTTATTCATGACCATTCTCATCAACAACTTTCATGCTTTTCCCATGTTCGTACGGTCATCAAGTGAATCGGCGCATATTTGAGTATTCTATTATTCACTTATTCAATCAAAACTTGCATTCGACAGGCATATGCAATTTTTGAGGGGGGGAAAGGGTGAATAAACAACATGTCAGTCCTCAAGAACCGTCATGTGGAGCTTCCTACCGTTGATGGTATTCATATTCACTAGTTCAATCATCAAAAATTGCAGTTGGCTGGCATATGCAATTTTTGAGGGGGGGAAAGGGTGAATATTAATCTACATGTTGGATGATGATTGAGAAATGGTCATACGACTCCTGAATACGTCAGTTCAGGAGTCGTACAAACCATGGTTCTCCAACACTACTTCTTCCTCTATATCAAGGTGTTGAAGAACATGGTCATGGAATGCTAATCGACATCGTCTCACGGGCTGATTCAATTAGTAACAAAGGGTTTCTAGTCAATGCTTCATGTATACGTCATCAGGCTACATGTACACATAATGATGATGATTCCGATTAATCGTAACCATCATGGGGGAGAGAAATGTGTACACCAAGGACGCACAAAAGGTTCACGTGATCGGGCTTAATCGTGTATTCCGGTGTTGAAAAGCCGCAGAGATGATCAGTGGTTCAACTTGTCACCTTGGTATTAATGTTTCACTGTTACGTCATGGTATGATTAATCGTAACCATCAGGGGAGAGAGAATGTGTACATCAAGGACGCACAACAGGTTTACGTGATCAGGGCTTAATATCCAAGGATGGATACATTCTATAGATGATCAGTGGTTCAACTTGTTACTTTGGTGTTATACTAAAGACTGAAGAAGGTCGAGTCGTCAGTCTATTCTTTATTCTCGGTTGGGTGTTATCGTCTCATGTGTGCACTGCGGGCTGATGGGTTATATGTAAGGTTACTGGAAGGCATTTGGTGAGATGAAGATGGTTGGTATTCTGTTCCTCCATATTGGGCAATCTTGAAGTAGGTCGTGTCTACAGTCTTCTCTACATTCTCCGCTATGTGATTAGAAGACTAAAGACGGCATGTATTTGGTTATCAAAAGACCTCTTCATATTATGGGTGTTCGTCCAAAGTCTTCCTTCTATTGTGGGTGTTCATCAGAAAGGTTGTCAGGATTGGGGGAGAGCACTAATTAGGGGAGAGTGAAATACCTGAATTAATCCCTGGTTAAATGTGCTCACGTTACTCTTCAGCATGTCAAATGATGGAAGCGGAGAAAAGTCTGGAAGCTGAGGAGTAATGATTTTGGTTTGGTATCCTTTGTACATATCTTATACCAATACGTAAATAGAAAAATATAAAACCTATAAAAACCATAAAAATCTGAAAAATCATAAAAAAAAATACAAAAATATTCTTCTCACGACATGTCTCTTGTGTAATCAATATTATGTACGTTTCTAGAAATGTCATTCAACAATGACACGGAATCATACATATGCTTGAGCAAGAGTTTTTCGGTTTCAAATAAAGTTTTTTTCAAAAACATGTCGTATCTCAAAACATTCTAAAATTATGGCTTGCAGTCATTTCAGGCTGCAACCCGGACTTCAAAATTATGGCTTGTAGTCATTTCAGGCTACAACCCGGTCTTCAAAAATATGGCTTGCTATTACTTTAGATAGCAACCCGCGCTTCATTCTGGGGAAAGCACGTCGCCATAAAAGACGGCTGTTCCTCCAACCGGGTGATGTTCACCTAGGCATGGATTACTTTATATCCATGTTTCTTCGATCTGGTGTACGTTTCAGTGCATCATTTCTTGAAAAAGAAGAGAAGTCTTCTTTGTATACAAATAGCTTTCATTCTATGATTCTTCTGAAAATTATTTGTTGTGACACTTGGTGAATATTTGTTGTATGAAATTTGTTTGTCTTGGATTTGCATAAAATATTTTTGTCACTCAATCAACGACTAGAAATGGTCATTGATTGAGGGGGAGAGTGAATTAAAATTTTACACCATTAAACGAATTTCGTGGTTAACTCATACTTGGTTTTGTGGTTAATGGGGTTTAGTTGAAGAGGATCTTGCTAAAATTTATATCAAATGGCCAAATGTGTTAGTTGCTAGAAAGTTTAGGACATTATGTGCAACTTGCTTATAGTCTCCTAGCTTTATGTACCTAGAAGGTTCATTTGTGTTACTTTGGTATCCTCGTATAATCCCCTAAATACGTTAAGACTCAAAACCTAGAAGAAGTTTGAAAACCAATGGCGTTTGATGTTCTTGAAGTCTCCTATGACATTTGTATGTTCTAAGTGAATGAGTTTCAAATGTTGCTTGTTTCGGCTTAAGTGTTGTTAATATTGTGCATATGTTCTCAGAATTTGCTTAGGTATAATGTTATCATGCTTGAATCATGTTCCTAAGATCCTGAGTTGAATATTGATATCTGTATGAATTGCCATGTGCATGATTGCTATCTGCTCATCATGCTAGATAGTAGTTTGACGTATTTCCTGACTATGATTCGATTAAATGAATTTGGTATTATTATGTGGCAAGCTGCTGAATGGTAGCTATTAAGGTATAGTGTATCTGTATGTATGTATATCTTTGTTGATATTCTTATGCAGATTCCATAGCCAAAATGAATGTGCCAGTTCCAGCTCGAACCATGTGTTCAGACATTCAAACTCTATTGATTGGCTCAGAATTCATCACAACAACAACATCGGCAACAACAACAAGGACAACACTTCACCTCCACCACCTTCAGTAAAACATAGCAATACTTATTCCGATCTCGCCATGTGGGGATCTACAATATTTGGACGTTTTGCTGGTGGTGCCCTAAATGTTGTCTTGTGCAAAATAAGCAGTGAATCCCCCTCTTAGTTTAAGGGGGAGCAAAGTATGTTCCATTATCAGAAAACATTAAATTGGACACATTTTCTCCCACATTTTCTAACTTATTTAAATCAATTGGGATCAAAATCTCAAATGGATTGAAATTTTTGATCAGGGGAGAGAATGTGATTTAAATATGAAATCTGATAAAATGTGATGTTTGGACGAAAATGTAAGCTCGCCCATATGTGCTAAACTCTTTCGTATATCGATGCACATATTAAGGGGGAGCGAATTGACTAAAAGGATTTGGCAAGCATCTTGTGTGAGCAAGGCTCAGACTTCACCAATGAATTGACGAAACAAAAACAGTCATCAATCGAAAGGACTTGTCCTGGCCGGGTAATAATTTCAAGTTGGGTTAACCAGTGATGTAAGCGTGTCTCGAAGAGGACTTGTCTGAGTAGAGTGTACCGTTTCGAGAAACCTTTGTGGACTTGACCAGGCCGGGTAATAATTTCAAGCTAGTCTAACTAGTGATGTAAGCGTGTCTCGAATGCCTGTTCATGTTTACCAAAGGTGGACCAATTCTAAAGTGCAACTCTTCCCGACATGTGCAAATTTATTTTCAAAACATCGGGGCACATGTTAAGGGGGAGCATTTGAAAATGGCAAAACTCTCAACGTGTTAACAAAATGTGTTTTTCACTCATAAACACGTTGAGAAAATTTTCAATGATTTGGTTTACGGCAACATAGGATAGTCATGAAGTTATAAGGTGGCTAAGGTTAGGAAAACCGTCCTATGATCCGCCAGAGCCGGAGGGATCTACCCATGGACAATACCATCTAGATAGTATTAGAAAGTCCGTAGGTATGATTATGAAAAAAGGAGAAATGTGAGAATGGAGAAAGAAGGGGTTGAAGAATTAAAAAGAAATGAAATGAGAAAGGGTGAAAAGAAATAGCCCTCCATTTATTCAACCTTAGGGCAGAAACCGGGTTCAATTCATAATCTACTGATGGTTGCTAAGGCAACATCGGTATTGAAATCAAGACGTCATGGACCCAGTGACGCGCTGCACTTAACCTTCTAAGCTACTCAAGTTCTCTTAAAAGAGCTTGTTTCATTCTCACGGGGAACTGGTGTAACCTATCAACTTATCTCTTAGAGATGGTTGATATTGAAGCAGGAGACCTCTCCCTAATCTCCGCATAGGAAAACCAAATGCACTTATTGAGTCTAGAGCCTCGAGATGCATAATAAGATCTCATAGGGACACGAATTATTTCTACAATGGTTGTTCAACATTAAGGACACCAGTTGTAATCTCATGAGTCCTACGCAGATCTTAGCAATCTGCCAGAACATTTATGAGGGATGTTACTCATGTAACTCCCAATGATTGAATGGAAATTCCTGCCAGGGTCAACATCAAGCAGCCCTGAAAGCAGGTCACTTAGGTAATTCCTCGTGGATTACGCTTAGTGGTCGCGGCGGTTTCAAATGATCAACAGTCGTGGAGTGATCTCCAGCGACTCACCTAATCGTTGATATACTACGGTACGATCTTAAAAAACCCTCTGTGGGTTTTCGATTAGGAACGGTCTTGGTAAGGATTAGAGAAAGTTTTCACACTATGCTGTTAACAATCTCAAAGTCCAAACCTGTAAGTATCGGACGTTTTATTGCTAACTGTCGTATGCAGGAACTTCTGGCGGTTGTAACTGTGGAATGCTGTGGCTGGTTGCGGGTTCAAACAGTCTACAGTCGTGGAGTGATCTCCAGTGACTCACCTAATCGTTGATATGCTACGGTACGATCTTAAAAAGCCCTCTGTGGGTTTTCGATTAGGTGCGGTCTTGGAACTTCTGGCGGTTGTAACTGTGGAATGCTGTAGCTGGTTGCTGAAGTAGCTGGTCGCAGAAAAGATGCCAATCCTATACCACATGTTCACACTACATCATCATTGCAATTCAACAAAGTCATGATCAACCTAAAAGACCTTTAACACGGCTTCTGCAAACTCTGATGCTAAGGATCATGACACCAAATAGTGTGAGCATGTCGGCTCAAAGATTATCACATCACAAGGAAACATATTGCTGAAAGATGACTTGGAAACAAATATTGGATGACAAAGTCGAAGAATACTCAAAGATCAGCCAAGACGATCAAACGGTCATCAAACTAACTCTGCTGAATGCACAAAGTTTCAACATTGAAGAATCAAAGTCTACGAGCTATTAAGACAAGTCTTGAAGACAAAATGCTTGAAGATCAAAGAGCTTAATTTTCAAAGGTGACCTCACTTAGGGGGAGATTGTTAGGAATACGATTATTCCTATTGAAGTCTCGGTCACCTAATTGATGTAATCGATGTTCTATTAGCATTAAGATAGCTTGTAGACTTAGTTATTATTATTAGTAGTAGTCTAGTTTATATAATATGTAAATAGTATTCGTAGAGTGGGTCGGGTCTTTACCCACTGTCAGCTCACTCTACAGCTCGTTTCATGGAGCACAAAGTAGTTGTACTATATAAGCCCTCTCCCACCAAGGGAGAGGGTGGAACTCCTAATCATTCAACTCTTTTTCTTTTACTCTCTCTCTCTAAAAGTTCCCACTCTCTCAACTCTCTATCTCTCTAACTCCCACTATGGCTAATCTCATCTTCCACAATCCTAGACCACCCGAATTACAAGAATCAACATATTATTACGATCCTACATATTATTTAAAAGTGACTAAATCATATAGTCAAGTTTGTCACACATTATTTAAAAGTGACTAAACTATATACATGTACACCACCTAGTTTTTCTCAAAATAAAATTTCCCACTTCTCAACTTTTCACAAGCCCCGTCTAAATTTTCCCCAAAAATCAAATTGCCCTCCTTCCCAAATTCTAAAATATTTCATTAACCATCCCAAATATCCTCTCAACTTTTCACATAGATCTGGTCTTCTTCTTCTTCTTCTTCTACCACACTCGCACCTCTTCTTCTTCTTCTACGACCACACTCGAACCGCTCGCACCACCACCACCACCACCACCACACTCGCATATGTTCTATCACACCAAGTCTCGACCTTCATTCTTACCTTATTTAATTTCAATTAGAGGTTTTCAGTTTTGGGTTTGACCAATTTTTTGGTCCAACTTTTTTTGCAGGCACTTCAATTTTTGGCTTTATATGAGTGTAAAAGATGGTATCCCTCCTAAAGAACTCCTTGATGATCTCTGCAGGTATCTTTCTTTTTTATTTTCTTATATTATTTCTGAAGATTGGTTTGGAATTACGATTCAAGGGTGTTTGCTATTCAGAATTATATAAACTGTATATGTTCTTCGTAATTCGGGTGCTTGGATTTTTTATTTTATTTTTTATTATTATTATTTTTTTTAACTATGTGTTTATCTATTAATGCTTAATTCAGAGTTATATAAGCAATTAAGTGGTACAACTGCTTATTTGCTTAAATATATATATGCAGATAAATACTTATATAAGCAATCCCAAACAGCCTCCTTGTAGTCGGAATCGGATACTAAACTATAACAAAACACAGTCGGGTACCTGTTTCGTATGGCTTCTGATTTGTGTTTTTATATTTGGTTATTGTGTCTTAAAAATTGATGATTTCATAAGTAAAATGATAGTTTGCAAATAAAGTAGTGCCCAAAATTATGAAATGAGCATAACAAGGATAAACCATAGTAACTTTACATATTTCACCTACCTTTCTTTTTGAAAGCATGATAGATTGTGCTTTATTTCTAAAAGTTAGATCCTCTTGTAATATAGTATGCTTGCAACTACCACAAACTCGGAACGTTCTTGCTATTATAATGGTTACTTATCTGGAATTTTGTCATCTTTTAACCAATTATTGCTACTCATAATTAGATACTCAGGAAACAAAGAAATAAGTACTACTATTGGGTCATTTGGGTGGTGGCTTATTCTATTTAGAATCTGAATTCCAAAGAATTTGAATCATGATTAATGAATGATATCATGGAGACTATAGTAATGTCACAGACTTAATTCAACATTGAGTAACAACTAGCAATTGATATGGTTGGCAAATTGACGACCGACAGTGATCTGCATAAATTAATTATTAAGGCGCGCATACAAAAAACCTGAAAACTTGCAGTTGTGAAAGTGCAATGGGTTAATAGTAGGCCATTTTTATGATGTGATGAGGCAAATGGATTCTGTAACACCCCCAAAATACCGCAGCGGAAGACTGTGTCATAGGGATGCTACTTCAGAGCACAAAGTACAAGATATAGAAAACGCCCTCTAAATGAGACGTTTTAGAAAAAGTTACCATTCGAATAGATAAAAGTCATAGTTTACAAAACAAAGATCCCAAAGTAGAATGATACATAAGTTTTTAAAGTGTATCGAATGGTAAACGATAAAAGTGAAAGTCTCCAAAAGCATGCCCTAAGACTCTCAGCTCCACAAACCTGCTATCGCCTTTCTAACCTGAGATAAACATGCTTAAAGTGTCAACACAAAGGTTGGTGAGTTCATAGAGTTTGTCTTAATACAGTTGAAAAGCTTATAAAGAATGTTCACACAGCAGAGGCATCGTAAATCCACTCAGTTGCAAGTCCCGTCATAAGAGACTTGTAACCTGTGTGTTCACAACCCACTGCTACAATATATAGTATGAGTAAGATATGTATAAGTTCATAACAACAGTTAAGCAATTAGTAGTGAGTCTACACTTCATCTCCGAAGACCTCACCTAAGTATGTATACTTCCATGGTTGTGCCCAGAAACTTAATCTGGGGCCATTGGAAGTATATGTGTCTCCATGGTAGTGCCCAGAACTAAATCTGGGGCCATTGGAAGTATGTATGTATGTATCCATCACAGTTTAGTATAACACAGTTAAGTATAACACAATCATGTATGTATGACATCAAGTATAATGTAATCAAGTATAATGTTATCAAGTATAATGTTTCCCAAGTATAAATGTTATGTGAATCTGTACAAGTAAGCAAGTAGTAGCATGTATCTCCCCCAAAGAGTTGATAAAACAATTAAAAGAGTAGGGGCTATGACTCACCTCGAAGTAATAGTACAATGCAACGGAATGTTAAGGACAACAATGCACGGTTATCTGCCGCAACCTAAAATGAATGATGAATGATCTCATTTAGATCACCAAATGATGTTATGAATGTCCATGCTCATGTTTCTATACCACTCTAGTCTTTGAAAATACACTTGTGTTATCAAAAATATATAATCCAAGAATTTGGAAAAATATTGCTATTAGAAAATATAATAAGCTAGTTGTAATATATATATACTTATATATATATATATATATCGTAAGTTTCCATGTTAGCGTTGAAATACTCGAGTTGTAATCCTTGAAATGATGAAAACATTCTTGTAATAACTAATACTACATTAGTTATAAAGCTTGGTACTTAATATTATGTCTAGCTTATAAAAGTACTTCGTAGTTTTGGTGCCATTTTTAATAAAAGCTGTCAAATATAAAATGGTTTTAGCCGATATTCAAACGTGAATATCTTTGTCGTTACTTGTCCGTTTTACTTGTTCTTTATGTCCACGGTTACGTCTTAGCATGTAGTAATATATTTTGGAAAGTTCGGCTCCTCCGGGTTACGTTTAAAGTCTCTTTTTGTCCAATGAAAAACGTCCAACAGCAACTAATTTCCAGAAAATACTTTTCGTCAACAATCTTGCAAAAATCATAACTTCTTCGTTATTAACTCTTTTTAATCCGTTCTTTCGCCTACGGATTCGTTTTTGAAAGTATTTTCTAAAAATTTTGCCAAAGTTTCCTTGGTGTTTACTGATTTTCCAGATTTTTACAAAACGGAACAGCATGTCTAAAATAGGTTCCAAATCAAGTTTTCAAGGTTTATAACTAATTTCTACCATCACCAAACCTCTTGTAATCACCACATAGCTAATCTAATCCTACCATACACCTTCTTAGGGTGCCATGGACTCCTAACCAAGTTAGTATAGCAAGGGGATTCATAACTAAAAAGCTAGGGTTTGTATGTTTCATTTTAGACAAAATAAAGAGTGGTATAGCTAGTTGTACATGATTTTTAGCATGATACTTATGAAATACATGTAAAAATAAGATGTTTCATGTAAAAATAAAGTTTATAACTTACTTGATAAAATGAGATGATTAGATGGCTAGAAACCTTGGATTACTTGTGTGTTTGATGCAAGAATCTTGATTAGAATGATAAAATGAATAACTTTGGTGCTTTAAACTTTTGAAAACCATGGATTGATCATGGAGTTGGGAAAAAGTCGTGGGTTTGCTAGAGAGGATGAAGAAGATGAGAAAAAAATCTAACTTATCTAAAAGTGTGACTTATGATTCTTGAATTTTTGGTAAAGTAAGGTTTTTAGAGTTTATTAGTTTAATACTTAGGAGATTAATGCTAGAGGTTAAAAGGGTTCATGTGGCCTGTTTTGGTGAGCCAAGGAGGGGGGTAGGGGTGCTTGGTATTTAATTAGAAATCTAGTGTATCGTTAAGTGTTATTACGTGTTATTCGTTAAAATCGGGTACCGGGTTTAATAGCAATAAACGTTCACAAAGTTAACCGGGATGAAAATAATGTCATAATAATGTTAAAAACATATTAAAAATATGTTGGGTACATTTACTGAGTGATCGGGTGATTAATGTTTAGTTTTCACGAAAACCGTCGTTATATTCATACGCGTACGTTATAAATAAAATAAATTTCCAAAATACTGGGTAACTAAATGTTATAAGTTTTATGATGTTAAAATGGATATAAAAATATGTCGGGACCATTGTGGGAATACTTAGATATATTCGTCATGTATAAACCAGGTGTTAACGTTTACTATAATTACTTATACGTAAAAACGTTAAATGTACTGAATATAGAAATTTGAAAATCCTGAGAGTGGTATAACATGAAAATGCTGTTATGATGATATGCAGACTATCTCCAGTCCGTATGCAGTGTCCTTAACACTAATGAAATGAATTCGCACCTAAACCAATCCGGTTACGCGAATTTGAATACCCGTAAACTAAATTTACGATGAAATGAGTAATGCAAGTGAATGATGAAAACTTTTCCGGAAATGAATAGTGTTTAGTGAATAGTAAATTTCCCAAATGTTTCTCAGAATATCAAAATGACCTCGAAAATGATGAATAGTAAAACGATGAATAGTGTTTTAATGAATAGTGATTTATGAATAGTGTTTTTCCAAAGTTCGGGAAATGACCTGAAATGACCTGAAATGATGAGTTGTGACAGATTCTTGTATAAGTATTTAGTGGAAACTTTTTCTTTAACATGTACCATCAGTATCTTTTGGTTTATATACATTGTATTGCTAGGGACGTTTTCATGAGCACATCAAACTGCGGAGTGCCGTTGGCGTCCACTTTTTTGTTACTGAGAGTATTCTGAATGTTGTATTGGTACTATATGATTTATGCTTGAGTGTTCAATCTCTTTAAGCAATCAAGTGTACGATTGAATTTGATATCCAAATAGTAGAATCTCAACGTTGATGCTTTTATTTATTTCCTTAACTTCCATTTGTCCGGTTTCTCTGGCATTTATAGTAACAAGTAGTGGTAATAGTAGCTGCAAGATTTTAAAGGCCTCCTCCTTTACTGGTGACATTTTTAACTTTCAGGGTTGTGAGCGTGAGATTATTGCAGCTGAGAAAGATTCTTCTGAAGAATTCAAAAGTGAGTGTCGTTTGCGCTTATCATGGGCTGTTGTTCATTCAAAGCATCCTGAAGATGTACAACGTGGGATAGCTATGCTTGAAGGTGAACACATGAACCTCGATATGTGTGGTTATCAGTTCTGAGTATCTGCGTTTTTCGTTAATAGTAAACCTTTGACAGTTTCAACAACAGTTCAATTCTCTTTATAATGAACGTGACAGATTAGTTTCCTGAGATGTTTGTATTGTTGAACAAAAATTAAAAACTAAAATTGGTTTATAATGGTCACATGCAATTTCTTTCAACTTCTGTTGTGTTTAGCTAACGAGGGTACCCTATTTACTTGGTTGAGCAGCTGCATTGCCTAGCACTAGTGACCCATTGCAAATGAGAGAAAAGATGTATCTACTTGCTGTTGGCTATTTCAGAAGTGGTGACTACTCGAGGAGCAGGCAACTTGCAGATATTATCGTGCAAAAGGTGGGGCTCGTGCTCCTCTTAATGTTGTTTCATGGAAGTTAATGCCAGAAACCAATCTTGAATTAATGTGGCGAGATGTTAAGGTATTATCGTGTATTATAGATACGCTTCTGGGTATGCTTTTGAAAAAACACGTACATTTGTTTCTGTATAGGTTTTGACAAAGTATTTACAGCTTTTCCTTTTGTCAAATAGGTTTGGTAAACAATCAAACATCAGTGGTATTGGATTTTCGTGAAGGTGTAGAATATCTTAATGGCCCGCAACAGCTAGACTTTGAGGCTGTTGTTGTGCACAGGGGTCTTGCACATGAGTATACACCAGGATACCTGGTGTCAAATGAATTTGTCATTGGCCATGATCAATACCCTGGACGACAAATTGACGGGTCGTTTGTAGGAGCAATTATCCAAACATGTGCAGCAACAAGTCTGTTCATGTGCTCATGTTTCAAAGTTTTCAATATCATGTTCGTTCTCTATGTGTTGTCTATTGTATTAACTTGCGTCTGACATTTTGTCAAACTATATACTTCAGGTACCGCCGTACAGCTGTAGGTGGTTCCAGACCATCTGCCCATAGGCCCCGAGTTCGTCCAGACATTTTGTCAATATCATGTTCGTTCTCTATGTGTTGTCTATTGTATTAATGCTCTTATTCCATTGACAACGCAGGTACGTTGACTAGACATCACAAAATTGTAGGTTGGTGATCCGTGGGAATTTCATAACTGTCGGGAAAGGCCAGAGGACATGGACACATATCGGAGTTTATACACAGTGCATATACCAAAAAGATGTATCTGGTGAGATAGCAGCAGCTCTAGCCGTTTCATCTATTGCATGACCAACACTTCTATTTTACTTTGCAGCACTACAGTGAATTGCCAGATATCAAACGTGTCATTATGAACACTCATGCAATGGAGCCACAGGTCTTTCATTCTGTCTTACTGATCTTTGTGTACTACACCTTAATATATTTAATTTACTTGTAGCTGATTATCTTCTGTTTCCGGTAGAATTCTTTGGAACACTATCTCAGAAATGAGCACTAGAGTGCATGAGAGATCTTTTGATGGTCAATGTGAGAGGAAACCTTCAGATTATAGTGCAGGTAAAGTTCATTCGATCTGAACATTTATCTTCCGGTTTCATCTTAGCGATTTTGATGGATCAAAAGAAAAGAGTGGAAATAATTCTGATGGATCAAGAACTACTCAACCAAATGGAAAGGATGTATCTCATTTAGTACTGCTAGTGTATTAGTTACAACTGTTAGTTATAAGTTAGTACTGTTGGTTCATATAGTTAGTACTTCTTATATGATATGTATTAGTGGTTCAGTTATATACATTCCAATTTTATTATATTTGAATTCGTTTTGATATATATTTGAATTTCTTTTTATATATATTGATTTCTTAAATGTGACTAAAAGATGCATATAGTCACACTTATTTTGGTCACTGTTTGCTTAATTCGTTGTGTGACTAAATATTACAAAAGGCCACACAAAAAAAATCATGTGGCAATTGGATTATCAATAGTCACACAAAATATACATTTCTTCACCTTAAACAACATATGGTCACACTTATTAACATTTTTGGCCACTTTATGCTTAATTGTGTGTGACTAAATACCCAAAACAAAGATGCTTTGTGTGACTAAATATTCCAAAAGGTGACACAAACAAAAAATTAATGTGGCCATTGGATGAACAATAGTCACTCAAAAAACACATTTCTTCACTTTAAACAACATATGGTCACACTTATTAACATTTTTTGCCACTCTTTTTTAAAATGGTATGTGACTAACTCAAAAAAAACAATACCTTTTGTGTGACTAAATCATCACAAACGTCACATTTATTATATACTCATGTGGCCACAGGACGGGAAATAGTCACACATAATACATATTTACTTGAATAAATCATATCAAATGTCACATATATTATATATTTATGTGGCCAAAGGACGAACAATAGTTACTCTCAAAAAACATTCGTGTGACTATAAAGTGTTTACGGTCACACATACTCATTAATCCAACAAAACTTGTGCATAATTTGTCACACATATTCGGGTTTTGGTCACTCTTTTTCAATGACAATGGTCACGAACTCAACAATGTCACCTTAGGCCACCTATGGTGGCGCGACCTTTTGTCACACATGACGAAAAAAACGTGCGTGACTATATGCATATCGTCACACATTTTTGGCGTGACCAATAGCACTTTTTGTACCAGTGTATATATATATATATATATATATATATATATATATATATATATATATATATATATATATATATATATATATATATATATATATATATATATATATATATATATATATGTTAGGTCATGATTTTATAACATAAGCACTAATAGATCTAGAGAGAGAAAGAGAGTAGAGAGAGAGAGTGGAAGGAACCCTTGGAATGAAAATGAAAGAGATGAAATCACTAGGAGAACCAACACCCTCTAATGAGGGGTTACAAGGCTATTTATAGGTGTAGTCTAGGGCATCACCAAACTATGTAAATATTACAAACTAGGCCCTTAGACTTTTACCAAACCTATAATCTTAGCATCAACATTTATAAAACATAATATAAATGTAATATAGAACAACCTAATATAAAACTTAATGACCGACACTTGATTTAATAAAGTCTATTCCCAACAATCTCCCCCTAAGGGTTGGTCATCAAAGGTTGCTCGACGTCGTCATCTTTTGAACTTTGATAAATAAGTTGACGTCTTCAAGATTGTTAGTAAAATCTTTCATCGTTCTTTGTACTTCGTTCTTTGTTGATGTGATGGTAATCATGTGATGGTAATCTGTGGTGGTTGTCCGCCATTCCAACATGATCATACATCTTTGGACTTTGACTTTTGAAAGCACGAAGTTCCTTTGCATACACTTAGATCTTTAGTCTTTATACTTTGCAGATTCTTCTTTTTGGCGTCGAATCTTTCTTTGAACTTTGTGGTGCTTAGATCTTTGGGGGAGTTTTCATTTGCTTCAAGATGTATGTATGAGCATGCTGGAATCTACCATCATGGAGGTGATGTACCTGAAATTAAACAGTTAGCAATAAACAACCGGTACTTACAAATAAGGAATTAGAGCTTGTCAACAGCATAGTGTGAAGACTCCTTCTAATCCTTATCAAGGCCGTTCCCATGTCAGATACCCCCGAAGGAGCTTACGAGACCTACTAAGTAGCTCAATGACTGGGTGAGTCGCTGGGGATCACTCCACGACTGTAGACCGCTAAAGAACCACCGCGAACACTAAGCGTAACCCTTGTGGGGTTACCGAAGTGACCTGCAGTCAGGGCTGTTTGATGTTGACCCTGGCAGGAATTTCCGTTCAATCATTGAGAAATACATTAGTAATTCTCTCATAAACGTTCTCGGCAGATTGCTAAGATCTGCGAAGGACTCGATAATTTACAGCTGATGTCCATTGATGTAGAACACCAGTTGTAGAAATACTAAGTGTTCCTAAGAGATCTTTGATGTATCTCATGGCTCTAGACTCGATAAGTGCACATTTAGGTTTCCTATGCGGAGACTAGGGAGGGGTCTCCTGCTTCAATATCAACCATCTCTAAGAGATAAGTCGATAGATTACACCGGTTCCCCGTGAGAATGAAACAAGTTCTTTTAAGAGAACTTAAGTGGTTAAGAAGGTTAAGTGCAGTGCGTCACTGGGTCCATGACGTCTTAATCTTCAATACCGGTGTCGCCTTAGCAACAACCAGTAGCATACGAATTGTACCCGGTGTCTGCCCTAAGGTTGAACATTTGGAGGGCTATTTCTTTTCACCCTTTTCTTTACTTTTCTTTTTAATTCTTCAACCCCTTCTTTCTCCTTTCATTCTTTACTCCTTTTTTTCGTATCATACCTAAGGACTTCTAGTTCTAACTATTGGTGATGTCTTTGGGTAGATCCCTCCGGCTTAGGCGGATCATAGGACGGTTTTTCCTAACCTTAGTCACCTTATAACTCCATGACTATCCCATAATTGCCATTGAAACCATTGAAAATCTGTCAAAGTGTTTGTGTTTATCAAACATTTTGTTTAACACTTTGAGAGTTTTGTGTTTTCTTATGAAGGGCTCCCCCTTCACATGTGCTCATGTGTAATTAATAAATTTGCACATGCGGGAGGAGCAAGCACTTTTGAATTGATCCACTTTTAGTGAACAAGACCGATTCGAGACACGCTTACATCACTAGTTAAACTAGCATGAAGTTATTGCCCGGCCTGGTCAAGTCCACAGAAAGTTTCTCGAGACGGTACATTTCTACTAAGACAAATCCTTTTCGAGACACGCGTACGTGGCTAGTTAGAGAGTTCCATTGTCAGCTTTTAGGTGACAACTAGCTCTAGTAACTAACTTGATGTTATTACCCGTCGAGGATAAGTCTTTTCGATTATGAACTTTTATGTTTCGTCAATTCTTGGGTCAATTCTGAGTCTAGCTTGCTTGAGATTCAACTTTAACGTTCATATTTTAATCACTTTTCTTTTCTCCCCCTCAAAAATAGCATATAAGATGTTGTTTTTTAGAAACATTTGATTAAAATATGCTTTTTGAGTCTTATGGGGAGAATTCAACAAGAACTTTAGAGTTTTGGAACAATGAGTTTTCAAGTGCTCCCCCTCAACAGGTGAATACTCATAGAGGTGAAATACTTATCTTTTGAGCAGAATTATGAAAATCAGAAAATGTTTGATTAATTCTACTCAAAAGTAAGAAGCCTTCGCTCCTTATATGAAGATTGAGGCACTGATGCGTACATCAGGGTCCTTTCTTTACAAGTACGGGTTGTACACTGTTATGTGTGCACAAACCATTGTTTTAATACAAAATTAGTTTTCTTTTAAACAAAAAAAAAAACACTCCCCCTCAAATAATGAATGTTATTTGAGAGATAGTCTTCTTGAGCAGAATTTTGAATCGTATTTAAGAAATACTTTTTGAAAAATTCGAGAGATGATTCTGCTCAAGGTTTTAGAAAACACAATCAAGTATTATACAATAAAGAATGCTTGAAAATTAAAAACTCTTTTACTGTTGAAAGTTGTTTGAGACCATGAGTCTCTCTTTTGAGTTTTAAAATCTGAAAAAGATTTCCATCTAAAGTTGAACCTCATGGGTTCTTTTTGAAGATTTGTTATTTGTGATGAATGGAAAACTTCCGGTATTTGGGATGTTCAGATCAGAGACATTCTTTTATTGTAGCCAAAGCATTCCAGATTTTGAAAATTTGAAAGGTTTTGAATGACTTTGCTTTGGTCTCCACACTTGCTTTACCGGTGTAAAACGAGAGTGTGGAGTTTGGGAAAATATGTTTCTCACCATTTTGAATACTTTTACCAGTTTAGCCTTTAAACACATTTTGCCCTTGATCCTCAAAAATGTGTTTCATAAGAAACGTTTTGACGAATGTTGAAATTTTGACTTTCAATGGGATGACATGTACTAGCACACATAGAAACTGCATCAGGCACAAACAAGTATATGGATGAATCAACAAATCTCATTCTAAATCTTCCTAAGTGCTCAGAATTCCCAGATTAACACACAAAATCACAGATTAATTTAATTCTATCGCTCGAGATTTTCCATATGATAATGGTAATTTGGGGTTATGATTTGAGTCTATGCACACTTGTTAGCATCATAATGCTAGAATATTAAACAAACAAACGTCCTAGTAATAGCAGCAAAGACATCGACATCTTTAAACCCTAAATCACATGATTCTAAACATATGTTGTTCCTAATCGAGCAAATACACCAATCGAGCATTCTATAGTGTTCTCTAAAGTTATATAAACTAGTTAATTAGACTAAACACATAAAAAAAAAATGAAAGCCCTGATCGATAATTACATAAACCCTAGTTTCTGATTATGCCTTTTTGACCGTTGAAAACACTAGAAACATTTAGGGAACGATTATGTAACAACCCATAATTCTTCACGTCAACATTTAATTCCAAACCCAAATTTATTACTTTGAAATTTTACAAGAACACTTTTACGCAAAACTTTTTAGTTAAATCGCGTAACCAAGAAACACCTCATGGTGCACTACGACTTCGGACCAAATTTTGGTCTACATATTTTAGTATATTGGTACTACTACGACGCTCATTTAACTACTAGAGCACATTTGATTTTATTATAATGAAAAGTTAATAATTATTATTAAATTAATTATGTGAGTAAACATTTTCATAACAGTTATGCATATGATCTTTTGCTACATGTAACAAAATGAAAAAAAAAAAAATAGTGTCACAAAAGTAATGGTTAGGAAGACTTCTCATTGTCCTCACACTTTTCCCTTGATCGGTTTTAACACAAACCGCACAAGACCCATTGTATTGAAGACAAGAATGACAACAATCATACTCATCTTCTCTTCTTTTATTTGTTCGAACAAGCAACCAACAAAACCACAAGTTAAGTTTTTGAGGTACATTTTTATTAATGGAAGAAGCCAAAACTTTGACAAACTATTCTTGTATCAATGGTTTTGGGGACAAGTATGACACAACCCCATGCTTTCTTTCTACTCTTTCCTTACGTGTGGCAGTAGAAGATTTTCATCAAATCCATATTCATATCTTTGAGGTATATTGTACCAATATTTTAAAACTAGTTTCCTCCCTTGGTTCACTCCTTATAACTGAATACCTACAAGCTCAATCTCACGCATAGCATTTCAAAATACTTAAGAGTTTTCGGATTTGAACTTTTAAAGAGCAAGGTTTTAAAGGGTTTGATTAAATATTGGAAGCTTGGGTAAAAAGGTGGTTAGTGATTATTTTAAAGAAAACTTGTCTTGGGTTCTCTACTTCTTCTCGTTCGACTTTCTCTTCGAACCCACTGTAAGAATTCACTTGTCTAAACTTGCGTTTTGTTTGATTTCGTAAAACACAAACATGTTACATTTACCTTTATAATAAACTAGAAGACATGAGCTTCTTGACATATATATATACATTCGACTTCCATGCAAAATATGAACTTTGTTGTGTTTAGAAAATCTGTGTGGTATCTTTCATATACGCTCAACACTAATAAGCTCAATAAGCTTGTGCTCATTTTTACTTCGTTCGTCCCACCTAAGAAGCAAATGTGGGATGTAAGTGGTTTTTGAAAACTTAAAACAACTAAATGAAAACTTATATGGAAACAAAACTTAAGTTTTGGCTCTCGTGGACATGTGCTTATTCGACTTATATTTGCTTATTTGTGATTCATACAAACTTATTAAAAATTTACACCAAATCGATTCAAGGATTTTGGCTTCGTTTGGCTTTTGAGTCGTAAAAACTCAAATAAGTCGAGACTTATTTGGTCTTATTTTCGTTGCCCTAAGTGCTTATTCACAAACTTTTATTTCTTATTTGAAAAGTTATGGCAAACTGAAATGGGAGAAAGAAATACGAAAACATATCACGTATACATGAAAAGTCGGTATACACCGAGAAGAACTAAAAATACAACACAGTAATAGGGCCATTAAATATATATGTGTTGCAAATCTTAACATCAAAGGACTTTTAGTCCACTGCTCTGTTGCTTGCTTTGTCTACCAAGAGACCCTGGTTCGTATCTGCCCTCAGTGTCTCTTTAGTAATTTTTTAAAACACATAAGCCTTTATATTAAACAGTACAAATATGTGATATATATAAAACAATGGAGATGTTTGAACGAATAAGTACTTTGGCCTGCTCGCTAACACGCTGTTTATTTATCCGAGAGACCCTAGTTCGAATCCTATTATGGCCTCTTTTTGGCATTTATTTTTATTTCACTGTTTGTCGATTATTTTTGGACCCGATCTAGTACATTTTAATCACATAATAAAAATGTAAAAACTTATTCTTTTTAACATATTGTGACCAAGATAATTTTCGTCAAACTTATTTAATTTATATGTTTTACCACAACCCGACTAAATGACGACAATTAGAGTAACAAGAAAATATTTATAACACAAATTATTGTAAATATTTTCTAAATTATCATCCACTAACTAAATATATATAAACACATTTATATATACACCGTATTGCGTAACCGTTACTAAAATAGATACTTGGCGTAAAGTATTTATTATTATTTTACTAAACGTTTATTTTTCATAAACACTTTACTTGTGAATACTTTTCGTATTAAGTCTTTCGGTTACTCCTGAACCGAAAACTTTTTCGTCATGAATACTTTTATATATACTCGTATATATATATTCGTACATCGTCCAAGAGCCAATCCTTATAAACATTTTGAAAATGTTTTAAACGTAAACTCTGCCACACAAGCAACATTAAACACAACCGCTTGTAAACACTTGAACTTGTTTAAATACTTTGAGTCGTGAGTATACAAAATTGTAAACTAAATATTGTCATACTAATTTAGGTCGCGTGTCGGTGCCGCACACTTATACCATTTGACTTTACTCTATCATACTGCTTTACTAAGGTGAGTCATAGCCCCACTTTTACTCGTTTAATTACTTTATAAACTCTTTGGGGGAGATACATGCTCAACTACTTATTTTTACTTTCACAAGTACTCTAAACATTTTCATATTACTGTAAGTTTATAGCCTCACTCTTTACTTTGCTTTACAAACTTGGGGTGAGAAACGTGCAAACACTTTATGAATTCTTGCTTTTATGCAACACACTTTATGAACTATTGCTTATATGCAAACCACTTTACAAATCATTGCTGTTATGCAAACACTTGAATGACAATTGCTTTTATGCAAACACTTTTATGGACCACACTGAAACTTATGTTTTATTTAAACTATTACGCGGATTAGCCTAAGCCTTGAATCCCACTTTGCCCAAACTCATGAACCGTCAATTCCTGCTGGGAAGCGCGAATGTTATAAATAGATCTATTGGGGGTGACTCCCCCGTTCGGTTTGACCGGATAGGCAAACGCGAGCGTATAACATGTCGAATTACAAGTGTATCGGGATAAACACTTGCCGGGCCTTTATATTTAACATGCTTCTAGAGCATGCACACTGTCGTAGCTTCGGTTGCATGAACTTAGTGCTAGCGTAATAGACTTTTACTTTTATGTGATATTATATTCGTTGTAATGATCACATACTTTTCCTATGATCCAACTTTATGCTTAATACTTACGGTCTACTTTACTGATATTTTTCATGACACTGTGAGTAAAGCAGTAGTCACTAAAACTGAACTTGATTTGTATGTGAATGGTTATTCACACTCGAAAACCTTGTGGTCGACTTTACTACATTTACTTGAAAGTAAACTATATTTTCATGACATTGTGAGCGACACAATGGTCACAAAACTTTTATCGAACTCACATTTCTTTTGTACTAAAGTGCTAATTATACAAACCCATGAACTCACCAACCTCGTGTTGACATTTTAGCATGTATTTTCAGGTTTAAAAGCTATAACTCACCGTTGGAGGTTTTGGCATGGCATGGCATGGTCATAGATGACACTGATACATTTGGAACCGTTTTATTTCTTTTACGGGCCTATGTTTTCCACGTTGTTTTTGACATATTGTAAACATAATGCTTTTGATATGAAATTTCTTCTAAACGGTTGAGGTAAAAACCGTTCTTTGTACTTTGTGTTGTGATACCATTTTAGTAGCACCCAAACATGTATGCTTCCGCTGGACCTGACTTTTGGGGGTGTTACAGATTGGTATCAGAGCGTTGGTTATAGAGAACTGGGTATTTTAAAACCTAGACTATAACTACTTTTGCGAAAACTTAACTCTATGACCGCCACGTGCCTGCCTGCCAAGCTGATGCCTCAATTGTGATTTTGATTGCTATTATATTTGATGAGATGTGCGCTTTGTTATTGGATGAGTATATCCATTTATTTTCACTATATATACTATAAGTATCTTCGACATACTTATGCTTACGTATTGTATTGGGCGTAGCGTTACACGCTTTTATCTACGCAATCTCATCGTCCGTCCTCGAGTGTGGACACTTGTCGTAGTCTTTCAAAACAAATTTTGAATCTTAGACATATTACTAGTGTAATTGAACCGAGTATTTCAAAATTCATTGAACCTCGGTTGAATATAGACTGATCACCTATATTCAACCAGGGACAGTTGGACATAGCCTGATCACCTATGTTCGACTCAGAGGTGAACTTTGCGATACTGGGAGCAGTTATAATAGAATTATGTCTAGTTGATTTTTGATTTTTAGAATGGTTAATTTTGGCGTGTCTATACGAGCATCGAATATCATGAAAGTTTGCACTTACACACGACACACTGGCATCACAAACCGTAATACTCCTGGCATTGCTATACCTCCCCGTTTATATGGAACTCCTGTTTGTCGTCATCCACCATAGTTCGCATCGGGTCGGGTTAGACCCAATTGGCACCATTTAAATTCGAGTGTTTGACGTGACCCCTTGAGATCGTAATAAGCCCTTTCGAGCTTACTAGAACGGTTGGATTTTATTTTGGCCATGTTCGGAATTGATTTTGGCTACGTTTGAATTCAGATTGATGATTTGTGAATTTTGGACCTCATTGCGGATTTGGATTTGTTTATTTAGCCTTGGTTTGTTTGTGATCCTGTTATAGTCACCCCTACCTTAACCTTATGCTTAACCGATGATGTTCAATCGAGGTTGTACTTTCCGCCTCTACCTTACGTTACTAGTAACAATCAACATCCTCCTTTAAAGTCATACTCTGAACCTGCTAAGCTCTCCAGTCGGAAGAGAAATTTGGGCAAATTTTATGCCCAACAGAAACTTTAAGACCTTAAGGAGTAACTTGAACCGCGTTCCTTGGGACAGACACCAAATCCTTCACTCGTCTCTCGGGAATATCAGTAATCCTTGCTACCCTCTTATAAGATATTAAACTATGTCGCTAATACCATATAAGCTGTTTTCAATTATTCTACAGACCATTTTGCGGTCACCCTACAAATGTTTTACTCTTACTTCATGAAATCAAATTTTTTGATCTTACTACTATTTAGTAAACGACATTGTTCCCGTTCTATAAACTGTTTTTCAAATCATCTCGCTAGTGATTTTATAAACCTGTTTGCTGTCCTACTAAGGCATTATGAAACAAACTACAGTTTTGCTACTATCATACAAATAATAAACTAATTTCTCGTCGTTCTATGAACTGCTTCACAATCCGTTTTATAAACTATTTTGCAATCACCCTATGAACTATGTACTCATTTTGAAGTGTTAAAAGTTTCAAGTCAAACTTCATCAAATTTTTGCATAACAAGGAGTGATTAGACGATAACTTTCGTGAACACATCTTATCCACACCATGTTTAAAGACTGTTCTTACTGAAATTACAAGTATTTTGAAGTCGCACCAGTTTACCTAACTGCAAATTTTCAGCAAAGAATTTTGTATCACTCTCAAACAAACAAAGTGGAGCCTTTACCACCTGGTAAGACTCAGATCGATTGTGAGTATCAACCCCTATCCCTATCGACAAGTTCGTAGAAACTCGCAAAAAGGTCCTGAATTTACATGGGGAAATGTGAAGGTGAATTCTCGTGCGTATATACTCATCTCTTTTAGACCATAATGGATAACTAGAATTGAATCGCGAGGACGCGATTCCGTTTAAGGAGGTGAGACTGTAACAACCCATAATTCTTCACGTCAACATTTAATTCCAAACCCAAATTTATTACATTGAAATTTTACAAGAACACTTTTACGCAAAACTTTTTAGTTAAATCGCGTAACCAAGAAACACCTCATGGTGCACTACGACTTCGGACCAAATTTTGGTCTACATATTTTAGTATATTGGTACTACTACGACGCTCATTTAACTACTAGAGCACATTTGATTTTATTATAATGAAAAGTTAATAATTATTATTAAATTAATTATGTGAGTAAACATTTTCATAACACTTATGCATATGATCTTTTGCTACATGTAACAAAATGACAAAAAAAAATAGTTTCACAAAAGTAATGGTTAGGAAGACTTCTCATTGTCCTCACACTTTTCCCTTGATCGGTTTTAACACAAACCGCACAAGACCCATTGTATTGAAGACAAGAATGACAACAATCATACTCATCTTCTCTTCTTTTATTTGTTCGAACAAGCAACCAACAAAACCACAAGTTAAGTTTTTGAGGTACATTTTTATTAATGGAAGAAGCCAAAACTTTGACAAACTATTCTTGTATCAATGGTTTTGGGGACAAGTATGACACAACCCCATGCTTTCTTTCTACTCTTTCCTTACGTGTGGCAGTAGAAGATTTTCATCAAATCCATATTCATATCTTTGAGGTATATTGTACCAATATTTTAAAACTAATTTCCTCCCTTGGTTCACTCCTTATAACTGAATACCTACAAGCTCAATCTCACGCATAGCATTTCAAAATACTTAAGAGTTTTCGGATTTGAACTTTTAAAGAGCAAGGTTTTAAAGGGTTTGATTAAATATTGGAAGCTTGGGTAAAAAGGTGGTTAGTGATTATTTTAAAGAAAACTTGTCTTGGGTTCTCTACTTCTTCTCGTTCGACTTTCTCTTCGAACCCACTGTAAGAATTCACTTGTCTAAACTTGCGTTTTGTTTGATTTCGTAAAACACAAACATGTTACATTTACCTTTATAATAAACTAGAAGACATGAGCTTCTTGACATATATATATACATTCGACTTCCATGCAAAATATGAACTTTGTTGTGTTTAGAAAACCTGTGTGGTATCTTTCATATACGCTTAACACTAATAAGCTCAATAAGCTTGTGCTCATTTTTACTTCGTTCGTCCCACCTAAGAAGCAAATGTGGGATGTAAGTGGTTTTCGAAAACATAAAACAACTAAATGAAAACTTATATGGAAACAAAACTTAAGTTTTGGCTCTCGTGGACATGTGCTTATTCGACTTATATTTGCTTATTTGTGACTCATACAAACTTATTAAAAATTTACACCAAATCGATTCAAGGATTTTGGCTTCGTTTGGCTTTTGAGTCGTAAAAACTCAAATAAGTCGAGACTTATTTGGTCTTATTTTCGTTGCCCTAAGTGCTTATTCACAAACTTTTATTTCTTATTTGAAAAGTTATGGCAAACTGAAATGGGAGAAAGAAATACGAAAACATATCACGTATACATGAAAAGTCGGTATACACCGAGAAGAACTAAAAATACAACACAGTAATAGGGCCATTAAATATATATGTGTTGCAAATCTTAACATCAAAGGACTTTTAGTCCACTGCTCTGTTGCTTGCTTTGTCTACCAAGAGACCCTGGTTCGTATCTGCCCTCAGTGTCTCTTTAGTAATTTTTTAAAACACATAAGCCTTTATATTAAACAGTACAAATATGTGATATATATAAAACAATGGAGATGTTTGAACGAATAAGTACTTTGGCCTGCTCGGTAACACGCTGTTTATTTATCCGAGAGACCCTAGTTCGAATCCTATTATGGCCTCTTTTTGGCATTTATTTTTATTTCACTGTTTGTCGATTATTTTTGGACCCGATCTAGTACATTTTAATCACATAATAAAAATGTAAAAACTTATTCTTTTTAACATATTGTGACCAAGATAATTTTCGTCAAACTTATTTAATTTATATGTTTTACCACAACCCGACTAAATGACGACAATTAGAGTAACAAGAAAATATTTATAACACAAATTAATGTAAATATTTTCTAAATTATCATCCACTAACTAAATATATATAAACACATTTATATATACACCGTATCGCGTAACCGTTACTAAAATAGATACTTGGCGTAAAGTATTTATTATTATTTTACTAAACGTTTATTTTTCATAAACACTTTACTTGTGAATACTTTTCGTATTAAGTCTTTCGGTTACTCCTGAACCGAAAACTTTTTCGTCATGAATACTTTTATATATACTCGTATATATATATTCGTACATCGTCCAAGAGCCAATCCTTATAAACATTTTGAAAATGTTTTAAACGTAAACTCTGCCACACAAGCAACATTAAACACAACCGCTTGTAAACACTTGAACTTGTTTAAATACTTTGAGTCGTGAGTATACAAAATTGTAAACTAAATATTGTCATACTAATTTAGGTCGCGTGTCGGTGCCGCACACTTATACCATTTGACTTTACTCTATCATACTGCTTTACTAAGGTGAGTCATAGCCCCACTTTTACTCGTTTAATTACTTTATAAACTCTTTGGGGGAGATACATGCTCAACTACTTATTTTTACTTTCACAAGTACTCTAAACATTTTCATATTACTGTAAGTTTATAGCCTCACTCTTTACTTTGCTTTACAAACTTGGGGTGAGAAACGTGCAAACACTTTATGAATTCTTGCTTTTATGCAACACACTTTATGAACTATTGCTTATATGCAAACCACTTTACAAATCATTGCTGTTATGCAAACACTTGAATGACAATTGCTTTTATGCAAACACTTTTATGGACCACACTGAAACTTATGTTTTATTTAAACTATTACGCGGATTAGCCTAAGCCTTGAATCCCACTTTGCCCAAACTCATGAACCGTCAATTCCTGCTGGGAAGCGCGAATGTTATAAATAGATCTATTGGGGGTGACTCCCCCGTTCGGTTTGACCGGATAGGCAAACGCGAGCGTATAACATGTCGAATTACAAGTGTATCGGGATAAACACTTGCCGGGCCTTTATATTTAACATGCTTCTAGAGCATGCACACTGTCGTAGCTTCGGTTGCATGAACTTAGTGCTAGCGTAATAGACTTTTACTTTTATGTGATATTATATTCGTTGTAATGATCACATACTTTTCCTATGATCCAACTTTATGCTTAATACTTACGGTCTACTTTACTGATATTTTTCATGACACTGTGAGTAAAGCAGTAGTCACTAAAACTGAACTTGATTTGTATGTGAATGGTTATTCACACTCGAAAACCTTGTGGTCGACTTTACTACATTTACTTGAAAGTAAACTATATTTTCATGACATTGTGAGCGACACAATGGTCACAAAACTTTTATCGAACTCACATTTCTTTTATACTAAAGTGCTAATTATACAAACCCATGAACTCACCAACCTCGTGTTGACATTTTAGCATGTATTTTCAGGTTTAAAAGCTATAACTCACCGTTGGAGGTTTTGGCATGGCATGGCATGGTCATAGATGACTCTGATACATTTGGAACCGTTTTATTTCTTTTACGGGCCTATGTTTTCCACGTTGTTTTTGACATATTGTAAACATAATGCTTTTGATATGAAATTTCTTCTAAACGGTTGAGGTAAAAACCGTTCTTTGTACTTTGTGTTGTGATACCATTTTAGTAGCACCCAAACATGTATGCTTTCGCTGGACTTGACTTTTGGGGGTGTTACAGATTAGACAACAACCATGAAGAAATTAGAAACACACAATCAGGAACATTCGAGGATAAAAAATCGTTAGTCTGAATCGTTGAGGTTTATCGATTATGTGTGATACTTTTGAGAATATTTAAAGAAACATTTATTAGAGTCTGTTTTATTTTCCATGCAAGATCCTTTTACCTAAGTTTAAGACATTTGTGAATTTAATTACTTTTCCATTTGAAGTCCAAACTAGATTAATTTGGGATCGTTGCAGAAAAAATTTCTTTTCTCCCCCTCGAATTAGCATATATTTTGTGAAACCTTTTTGTACATTTTAATTCGAGAGATCATAGAAGTTTTTGAAAATGAGATTTTAATCCGAATGATGAAGAAACATTTTATCCTTGAAGAATAATGATGAAGTGTGCAAACTTCATGATTTTGTGAAAATTTTCTCCCCCTCAAAACATGTTCCATTTTGACAGTGTAAAGTAAAATTTGTTTTAATGAAGGAACATAGTTTTGAAGTTACGAAGTTTGCACACAGAGAAAGTAGGTTTTTTTTTTTTTTTTTTTTAGTATATAAAAAATGAGTTTGATGTTTGACTCTCTCAGTTTTCAAGAAAATTTTGCAAATTATCTGGAGTCAAACACCACAAACCAATCTGTTGGACTAGATCAGCAAACCTTGTTGGAGGTAAATGCTTTGGTGAGCAAGTCTGCCGATTGGTATTCAGTTCCCACAAAATTTAATTCAACGGTACCTTTTTCGTCATGCTCCTTAAGCTGTGAATGGCACTTTTGGAGTCACAGTAGATCAGAATCTTTGAACTAAAGGATGATCTCTAGTCCAATTGTGTGTCAAAGGGTGAAGTTGGTAATTATCTCGCATGTTAGCAGGATCCAAATTGCGTGTAGACGACTCAGCAATGTCAGGAATGAGTTGAGCCGGTGCAAACGGGTTAAAGAACACCTCTGGGTCATGCTCTGCGGTTTGTGGAACTGATTTAGGTATGGAGTCTCCAGCTGATTGTCGTGAGTTGGACCCGGTTTGTTCTATGGTTGTTGGAGATGCAATTGGAGGACCGTCTCTCCCAACAGTTGTTGTTGTTTGTTGAGGTGAATCAGGTACTTGATGGTGATCAAGATGTGCAGCAGAAATTGTTGAGACCTCAGAAAGACGGTTTTCAATCGTATCATCAAACAATGGAGCAAACAAGGTTTTCACTTCTATACGGGAAAGAGACAATGGTTCAGCCGAAGATTCCGGAAAGTTTAGACGGTTGGATGCGGGTCCTAAGCTGTTTTACTCAGAAGCCATTGTTGATATGCTTTAAACGGTTGGTTGCAGGTCCTAAGCTGTTGTGCTCAGAAACCATTGTTGATGTGCTTTAAACGGTTGGTTGCGGGTCCTAAGCTGTTGTGCTCAGAAACCATAACATTAAGCTCGGGTCCGAAACTGATTTGTTCCGAAGCCATTCCTGTTGAATCTGTAGAGAAAGAAAGAAGAGACAAAACAGAGAACATGGAGCCCATAGTGTAACTGGGTTCCAGGTGTTAGAAGCATAAAGATGTAGTGTCAATTATCTTCTTGACACTTGAACACACAATTCCGATGGTTTTCCTTCTTGTCTCAGGTGTAGATGTAGTGGAGTTCACATTAGTTTTGGTGCAAATGTCTAAACTCTTTCCTGTAGGTATCCACCTAAGACCAATCGTTTTGAAAATTCTACCCGTGGGTATCCACCTAATGTTAGATATAGGAGATGTTTTCTTTTTAGATGCAGTGGAATGAAATGTGGGAGCATCACTTCGTTGAGAAAACCTACGTCCTATATTGATCCACTTCTTAGGTTTCTGACTTATGACATTTGGTTCAACGGGTTTGTTTGTCTTAGTCGATTGAGCCTTTGCACGTGAATTTCCCTTTTGAAGATATTCTAAAGCACAGACATCATGATTATTTCTGCAACTACTCTTAGATGCTAGCCAATTCCTATTAGTTTGTTGAGAACTCCTAGGTTTTGGTTTGCTACTACTAGCAGTGTTTTGCACTACAGTGGAAGGCATCACATGAGGTTTTGAACCTAGAATTCCATCCTTTTGAAGTAGCGCCTTTTTCCTAGCCTTTTCTAGATCATAGTTCTTGTACATGTCATATTTGCCATAAAACTCTTGACTTTTAATGCTCGTTTTAGACACTGTTTTCGAACTAATCCTAGATAAACCATGTATAATCACGTGTTGAGATTTAGCAGACACAGATGCATTTTCCTTAGGCCAAGAATGTGGAGTGACTGGTTTTGTCAAATTGTTTTTCTCAACAACTTGGGAGGTAAACCGAGATTTTGAAGATTTAGGTAGTTCAGATTTAAATGCAGTTGGTTGTCTAACCACTGATTGTTTTCTGTTTGTATGAGAAGGCGGTTTCCCCAAGATTGATGGTTTTGCAAACTTAGTATCCACATTCTTGCCAGTCAGTCTTCTTAATTTGTTTTGCAATGCAGCATGTGCAAACACCTTTGCTTGAATTTGACCTTTTAAAAGCTCGTTTTCTTTAACTAATGTATCCACACGTTTACTTTGATCATTAAGAAATTGACCATTGTTGCCCGAAGTTAGAGATTCGTTTTGCAATTTAAGTTCAAGTGAGATGTAATGTGCCTCTAGTTTTGAAAAATCTTTATGAAACTAGGCAATGGTCTTTTTGAGAAGAATGTTTTCAAACTCAAGAGTTTGGTATGATGTTTCAGTTATTGGATTATCAGGTAAGGACTCAGACTCTATATATTTGTCAGGACATTGAACAACATTCTGGTCAACCTCTCCTTCATTACTGAAGTTAGGTTGCACAGATTGTTGTTTCTCATTTGCAGGCATAATATGATCAACAGTAGATTGTACCTCAACCATTTGCTCTTTGTCAAAGTTAGGTTCTGTGTCATAGATGGGTATGATATCTTCCTCATCCATCTGTTCTTTGTCAAAGTTGGGCTCTGAGTCATAGGAGGGTCTGATCTCTGCACAGTCTGCATCTGTATCATTCCCTAATCTACTGCTATCATTCTGCTCTTCTAATTATGTCCCTTTGCTTTCCATGACAACCAAATTAGCTTTCAATGCATCAACTTTATGAACTTGCTCTTCTTGAATCTGCAACTTCTGATCATACACACTTTGGTCATAATTTCTTCTGTGAAGAATTGTCTTCTCAATTGAATCCAAATCTTGGATCAATATGTCTTTGAAAGTTTGAACCTCGATTCCAGTGTATTCTAAAAAATACTTGTTTGCCATTACACAGTCAAAAATTAACCAGGAATCGATGAACTGCTGAAACTGTTCCTTGAGCACTCTAAAGCTGGCCTGGGATTCATTCTTGTGAAATTCTTCTATTGCAATTTGCTTTTCAAGTTGATTCACGTTTTCGAACATCATTTTCGTGAAAATGTCAAAGTCTTCTCCAAAGAGTGATAGAAATGCCCGTTTGAATCCATACTCGGAACGAGTTCCTGCTAAGTCTTTGTTTGAGAGGACCTTAAGGTGTGAATTAAGTGATCTACACTGTTCCATGCATCTCTTCACTAAATATGTCTCTAACTCATGCATCAGCGACCTTGATTGATACATTTTCTCTCCCCCGTGATTGTTGCAATGTAATTGGAATAATCAAACAAAATGTTGTGAGTCAAGGATTGACGACGAATTATTTTCCTTAAACAAATTTGATTTTACACAAAATCAATTTTGTAGTATATATGTTACACAAAATTATACACCGTATTTTGGGGAAGGTTTAAGTCATTTTGGTTTAAGTCGTTTTGTAGTATATACTAGAAAATTTAAATTTTGGGAAATACCAAATTGATTTTAGTCTTTTACATAAGGAGCTTAAAAGCTTTCGCTGCCGGGGAATTACTTTCACGAGCATTTCTTCGGAAAATAATTATATACTACAAAGACTAAAATCACATGACGCCGTTGCCGGGGAATGTTTGAAACGAGAGCGTCGTACTTGTATCGTTTGTTGGTGATTTGAAGACCCTTCTCCCGAGAAGTTATCGTTTTTTGTAAAAATTCTCAAAAAAAAAATATATATATATATATATATATATATATATATATATATATATATATATATATATATATATATATATATATATATATATATATATATATATATATATATTGATTAAAAGTATATAAAAACAAAAAAGATTGTAATTTTAAGTTTCTTTAAAATAAAAAATTCAAAAATATTTTTCTTTTTCATATTTGATTTTCACTTTTATTTTTAATTGTTTTTATAATACGCAAAAACCAAAAATAATCTTCTTATCCTCTTATCATTTGATTCTTCTTCTTTAACCCTCTAAACCGATAATTCTTATGGATCCGATTTGTTATAATTGTGGAGAACCGTTTTTCGGAGGGTTGTGTGTGTGGTGTACGTGCGACCAATGTGGTAGTGATATTCGTGATGGCGTTTGTTGGGATTGTAATTCTCCCGCGTATGATCAAAGATCTTTTAACAATCCTTCAATCGTTCCCGATTACTATCCAACAACACCACCACCTTCGTTTAATTGTTATAATTGTGGAAACCCTTCCGAAGAAGGATTGCCGTGTGGGCAATGTTTTTGTAATGAATGTGGATACACCAATTGTATGTGCTATGCCCCGAGTGCTAACACATCTTACGCTTGTGATTCGAGTTTTGATAATTATCCTCAAAATGATTTTTATTTTCCTCCTCAAAACTCTTATGAGCAAGATCCGTGTTATCAAAATTTTGAAAATGAATCGTTTCAAAATTCACCTAATCCGTCACAACAACAATACGATATTATTTTAACGGTGCAGAGTGAGATCATTAAAATGATGACTGCTCAAAATGACTTTAATGAGCTGTGTCAAACTACAATAAACCATTTTAAGGAGTAAATTCATAGAAGAGAACAAGAGCAAACCGTTAAGAGTGTTGAAGATGAGCTTTATAGAGAAGAAAATTCTACGATTAATTCCACTCCGTCTTTTGAATCTATCATCCCCGACTCTTTCCATCCTTCTCTCACACCGGTTGAGGGAAGCGACCCCGTTTTGGAAGATGTCGATATTTCTCTTAATGATTCTATTTCGACTGAGATTGTTGTAGATAAGCCGTCAGATCCTTTTGAGCCCGAGCTCAAGGATTCTTTACCCAATTTTGTGAAACATGATTTTGTTACTGCTGAACAGTGTGACGTATCTCCGATTGATAATCCAAATGATCGTGTTGAGATGTTCTCCGATTCCGACAATGATGAACTTTTATCTTGTGGAGACATCGATTACGTAGATGAAGTACCTTCTGAGCTCGACAGCTTAGAAGAAGAGAATAATGTCGAAAACGAAGTTGAAATCGATCCTTCTAAAGATATTGATGACCTTGTTCCAAGGGTTTCCGAAACATTTAATATGACTTTCACAAATCCATTATTTGACTTTGAATCGGATTTTAATCTAATTTCAAATAACCCGATTTTCGATATTCCTAGTGAAGAGTCTGAAATGGAACCCGAGGTCCAGGACTCACATCATATGATTGATCCTCTTCACGAGAAGTTCTCCGATGAACTTTCTCATATCATTTCTTTACCGGAGAATGATCCTTTTTGTTTTGAGGAAGATCCTGACCCGGGGGGAGATGTTCTCAATCATGAGAATTTTCTTATTGGTGATTTAATCCCGACCCTCCCTCCCGAGGTATTTGTTGAAAAGGGCGTTAATGATAAATTTGCTTTAGACGATGAAGAATGGATTTTAATTCTTATCAGAATCTTTCTTCCCTTCATCACATTTGATGTGATTTCTCTTATCCTTCACTCCACCGGGAGTGAGGATACCGTTTTTGATCCCGGCATCTCCATTTTCGGGTGTCCGTTCCATCTGCTCTCCCCAAGGACGAATTAATTCGGGGATCGAGTCAAGCTCATGTGACTCGGTGAACAAAAACAAGCGCTTCGTGGGAGGCACCCCATGCTTATCAAATTCATCTTCTTAAATTTCTATTTTCTTTCTAATGTGACGTGAGGAGGGCTACCTCTTTCAAATATTGTGTTTCGTGGTTGTTTGTTTATGATTGTCCAGGTTTCCCCGAAGTTTGAAGACTCTCATGCTCGTGGTTTTGTCTTTACTCCACTCGAGTCTCATCTTTCGTTGCTTATGGAAATCAAATATCCTAATCTTATCGACTAACATTTATCTTTTGGCATAATTAGTAAACGGCCTTAGATTTATGTAGGAGAACCCTTACCTTTTAAAACATTGAGGACAATGTTTTATTTTAGTCTGGGGGTGATCTTTCGATCTGATTTTTGCCTTGCACTTTGTCGTGCACTCTTGCAACTCCGTTTTTCCACCAAAAATAAAAAAAAAAAAAAAAAAAAAAAAAAAAAAAATTGAAAAAACTGAAAATTTCAAAAATTTTGAAGAAAAATCAATGAAAAAGTCATGGAAAAGCACAAAAAAATGAAAAAGTTGTGCAAAAATATAATAAAGTTTGAATAAGTGTTTTGACACCTTGTTGACTTTCTTGCTGGCGAGAGTAGGAATAAATATTTTGACTTGACCGGGCGTGTTGAGC
Organism: Artemisia argyi; assembly: GCA_030686995.1. Taxonomy (NCBI): domain Eukaryota; kingdom Viridiplantae; phylum Streptophyta; class Magnoliopsida; order Asterales; family Asteraceae; genus Artemisia; species Artemisia argyi. The sequence goes on along the minus strand of CM060683.1, from coordinate 91,865,681 downwards.
CCTAGCTTGTTCCCTTAACCAATGATGATCACATAAGCTTGTGCTAGTTTTGTACACCAGGAGCTATAAAATGTGAATTCTTTCTTAAGAATCTGCAAGTTCCCGTACTAGACTTTATACATGCGCAGCTTAAAAGCTTTCGCTAGTCTTTTACATCAGGAGCTAGAAAACGCGAATTCTTCTTCTAAAATTTGCAAGTTTCCGTATCTGACTTTATATATGCGTGGCTGATTATCGGCTACGTATTCGCGGGTTTCATTATTTGTAATCTTAAATTGCGAAGAGCGAGAAATGATAGAGTTTATTTAGAAGTTAGATGCTAAACGTGGAGTAGTGGTTCTCTTTAGAGCTCATGAGAGGTACTTGTGGTTTTTAATCCCATAAAATACGTCACCGATATATAATAGATGTTCTAGGTTAATTAGTGGTATTTCGGTTTGAATAATATTTAGTTCTTTATTTTCTTAAGAGAATTTTTGCTTTAGAAGTTGGGTACATATCAAGGAGCATCAAAAATAAGAGCAAAAGTGAAAAAATCAAAAGTCAAAAGTTGATTATCTATGTGATTTTGGAGCTACCCGATAAGCTTCCATTGATGTTATGAGAAAAGTCAAGAAAGAAAGAAAAAAGTGAAAAGTATGAAAAATATGAGAAAAGTGAAAAAGTGAAAAATCAAAAAAGTGAAAGTTGAAAGTTATGATGAATAAGAGCTTATGTATAAATAAGTTGTTGGCGCGTGAGGTGCATGTGTTTGATTAGTAATTAATCACATGAGGTGCACGTGTAGTACTCTGCAGCTTATATCTATGATGTTGTATGTACCAAAAATTCCTTGATGTGGACCGAATTTCTATTGCAGTGGTTCTTAAGAGAAAATGAATAACCACTTATCGTTTAAACTTAGGTATCACTATCGGACTAAAAAGTATTGAAACGAGAAAATATGAAGCAATTCATTTCTCAACAAAAATAAAATATTGAGATACAAGAACCTAGGAAATGGGAGTAAGAAGTTTCCACAAGTAACTTTTATGAGTAGTGTTAGCATCTAATTTGTAGATAAGCTGTGATCTCGTTTGTACGCTTAGTTTGGGGGCATGTGAAAAATCAAGGATGACGATTTTTTATCCGTATGGTCACTTTTCTATGAGAAGTGTTTCTACTCGTTGACCCTAAAAATTATTGCAAAATAATGAAAGTTCAACAAACCGTCACAAGTATAAAGTATGAAAAGTCCAATAATAGAAATGAAAGTAGAATAAAGGAAATTTTTTGGAAAACGGAGCGTTTGCGGGAATAAATGATTTTGTAATCTCTTTTGAACCTCCTTGCTACTTTTCAAAGTTAGTAGAAAGAGTATCGAAATTATTTATCCCAAAAGCGTGAATTGATCACATTGCGTGAGGACACGACAATACCTTAGTCTGGGGGATTTTGATGTGTGCTTTTTAACACATCCTTTTTAGCCTTAAATCAGACCAAATACACCAAATACTAACCAAATATGCCAAGAGAATGTGTGTTTTTTGTATTTGTGTATGTGCAGGTACGGATATGTGAAAAATGGATAAAAACAAAGCAAAAAACCGACAAAAACGAGCACGAGATTGGAAAAAGGTAAAAAGCCGAAGCCGAGGAAGAAATTTATCCAAGAAAAGCCCAAAATGACAAAAGTAATCCTTAGAGATTCAGAGAATAACAAAAGAGACTCTTAGTTGAAGTATGAAGACCGTTACAATAATGGCCCTCCAAGTTTCAGCAAGTTGTCAACTTTGGTCCTTTGAAGAACTTTGGAAGAAAAGTCAACTCAATTCCTCCAAGTTACAAGATCGTTACGTGTAGTATTTAGTTGCATTTGTAGCGTTTTAATATGTTTTAACTAGTTTTCTCATGTTTTGTAAAAGTCTAGGGGCTAATTATGCAACAAACTCAAAGATTAGAGAAGCCCTAGCCCCTAGCCTATAAATACCCCTTAAACACCAACTTTGAAAGGTTGGTTGTTGAGGGTTGGTCCTCATAATAGTAGGAGTAGTGTAGTTTTATTTTTATGAAGTCATGTGTTTTTATGTTACTTTCTCTCTCTAAAGCTTTCTCTCTCTAAATTTTATGATTTGTAGTTGTTAAAATCTTGTTTTTATTGGTGGGATTTAAAGTTTATGGTTAAACTAGGTTGTTTAGTAATAAATTTGGTAGAAAAACATTAGTTTTAGGCTTTATTTTGGATCAAAATGGTGTTTGTTACGGTTTTTATCGAGTTAGTACATGAATTATGCAAAAAAAAAAAAATTATCGAGTTAGTAGTTTTTAAAAATTATCGAGTTACGATTTTTGCAAAAATTTGTATCGAGTTTCATTCTTTTTTGTTAAGGACAATTATGCAAAAAAGAAAAACTATCGAGTTTGAATAAAATTAAAAAATGTTTTCGAGTTTCAGATTTTTTTGTTAAGGACTTATTTGCAAATTTTCTTTTCGAGTTTGAGTTTTAGAAAAGGTTGCCGAGTTTGATTTTTAAAATATACCGAGTTTGATATTTTTTCTAGGGACTAAAATGCAAAAAATATTTTGTCGAGTTTGGTTTTTCAAAAAACAAATGTATTACCGAGATTGATTTTTTTTTATTTATTTTTTATTTTTTTATTGAGTTTTGATTTTACCAAGTTTCATTTCTTTTGGCGAGTTAGCCAAGATTATCGAGTTAGATAATCTATACCTCATCGTTTATCGAGTGAGGTTCTCTTATGCTTTATGCTAAGGCGAAACTCTGCCGAATTTTATTTTGGCTTATCTAGTTTGTTTCTTTTATCGAATTTTTTTTTTCTTTTATCAAGTAACTTTATCTTATTAATATGAGTTTCGAGTAGTTTATTATTGTTTGCTTGGTGGCACGAGTTTGTGAGTTAAGTGTGGATTACTTAAAAGGGGTCGTGATTAATAATCGTGAGATTATTTAGATTTGTAGTTTTATTATTTGAAGGGCAAAAGCCAGAGAATAATCAAATTACACATCTAGTAATTATTTTCTTTTTAAAGGATTATTTTCAAAATAAACCAACGTTGTGAGAAAATAGTCTTGTTTAAGGAAAATAATTCGTCGTCAATCCTTGACCCACACTTGATGAACTTATTCACGTCGCTTAGCAAACATATTGTTTTTAAATTCATTTTCCGTCTTAATTTCTTTTCGCGTTTTAAATCTTGTTTTCTTTAGTTATTTTATCCAATACTTGTTTTATTTGTTTGTTTTCTTTGCGTCGTTTTATTGTTTCTTTTTACTTTAACTGCGTTTTAAATCCTTTTAGTAGTGTAATCAAAAAAAAAACCAACCAAAATATCTCTTTTAAAACCTCATTCACTTCACATTAACGCGACTCAAGCCGACTCAATCGCCGTCTTACCTTCGTTGGGACATAACGACCCGGGGAACATACTTTCACGAGTGTTTCTTCGGAAAAACAAAACCTATACCACAAAAACATCAAAATCAAATGGCGCCGTTGCCGGGGAAGGTTTGAAACGACTTTAACCCAAATTGATTTTAGTTTCACGAGCATTTAAATTTTAGAAAATTTAAAAATTTCACAAAATGATTATCATTTTATTTATTTTTTGGGTTAAAGTCAATTTATAAAAAATAAAAAAATAAATAAAAAAAAAGTTTTTTGGCGGGAAAATTTGAGTAAAATTAATTTTTTACACGAGACTTAACGTTCGATTTTTACGCGAAATTCAAATTTTGGTATAAGGTTGAAAATTTTGGCCCGAAATTCAAATTTTTAGGCCAAAATTCAAATTTTTTCGGTAAAATTTGGCGTCAAAATTTTTAAAACTCAAATTTTTCGGGTAACCTTAGAATTGTATTTCTTTGTGATTTTCAAATTTTTGAGAGAGAAAATTTTCGTATTCATTTTTTGGAGGGAAAATTTGAAATCACAAAAAATCAACCGAGAACGTTCTTCATCTTCACCAAAACATCTAATCTTCAACAACAACCTTTGTTATCTTTCAAAAGATCCTCAGAACAACGTTTCACTTTGAATTGAATCAATGGCATCTCACCATGATCGTTTCACAAGTACTTTGTCCAATGGTTTTGCCTCACTCTTCAAGGAATTAAACATCCAACAACACAACAACAATCCGCAAGGATATGCTTCGAGTATACAGATGGGGAACCAGATGCAATATGCAGGGCAGTATGTAGGAAATCAGATGGATCAGATTGTGAATCAGAATGTGCTTAATCAGAATGGGGTTGATTGTTTCATGACTTCGATTCAGAAACCTCCATCAGCAAGTCACAGCAGAACCAATGTCAATGCTATGACGAAGGTTGAAAAGATCCAGTACTTGTTGATTCTTGCCAATAAAGAAAAATCGGGAATACCATTAACTGCTGAGGAATATGAGTTTAGAGCTACAACAAAAGTTAATGACAATTCAGCAGATCTCAATGAAACCTACAACTTTATGGCAAATCAGCAGGCAACAACATCAAGCAGTGATTCTGATCTTCCTCCTACTTATGATTCCGATTCATTCCATGAGGTACCAAATTATGATAACAATGCTACTCCGTTTGCTCATGAGAAGCCACATTTTGTGCCATCTGAACCTAATTATGATACATATGTGGGGGAACAAGTTAATAGCAATGTTAACTATGAAATTCCATACATGGATCCTAATGGAGTTCAAGTTGCACAAAATGGTGCTAATGATGAGGAAACCCGTGCTTTATTTGAATCATTATTAAATAACTGTGGTATTGAAATCGAGAAAGTGAAAAAGGTCAATCGCGGTGTTAAGGCCGCGAATGTTAAATTGACCGCTGAGCTTGAGAGTTACAAGAAAAACACTAATGCTTTTGAGTTTCATAACAAAAGATTGTCTAAATTAGAAACTGGTTATCAAAATTCCGTTTCAAGGGAAAAACTTTTGCAAATCAAGTTTGATACACTTGATGTCAATTCTTTCAAGAAGATAAAAGCTTTAAACGCGGAAATTTCTGATTTACAAAACCAAATTTCTAAACAAAAATCAGCTTATTCCAATCTTGAAAAAGAAAGGGATGAGTTGAAATAGGAATTTGCAAAGAAAGAAGATAAACTTTTGGATGAAATCATAGAGTCAGAACACAAGATTTCTAAACTAGAAGAATTGGTGGTTAAAAAGGGTCAGTAAAGTCAAACAATGAATATGATTGCTAATCAAACTAATCCGATTTACCACACAAAACATAAAATGGCTCTAGGGAACAAACCTCCTTGTAATCTCAAGAAAGCTCAGCAAGAACAGAATTGTTTATTTGATGGAAATGTCTTGTTTACTAAGCATGATCCTCCTATTGTTCGTGATTCTGTGGAAACGATTGAATTGGTCGAAGAGAGCATTAATAAAATGAAACAAAAGAATCCTGATTTGAAACCAATTGATTACAACAAATTGAACAAACTTTCGGGCATCACTTTTGTTCCACAAAAACAAGCATATGAGCTTTCCAAACCTGTCTCCAAAAGCCCAGAAGTTTCTACACCGGTAGTTGTTTCCAAATCTCTTTCAAAAATGGAACAAATGTCTTCTAACAACACTTTTAATACAAGTGAGGGTAGAGACATTCTTGATGACGTTAAAAAGAGAATTCAAGAACTTCAAAATATTGTTGCATCTAAAACTACCATCAATATTAACAACTGGCATTCTAGTTTTCATATCGAACAGAAAAAGGTGTTTGAAAACGAAATTACTATCCCACTATATAACATCAGTGCGAGGGTAATTCATTTTGAACAAGCTTTCTTAAAAGAAACGGTCGATTTTGTCAAGGACCACAAATCCCTGGTAAAAGAAGCTAATGAAACTCGTGAAAACATGAATGATTTGGAAAGGTTAAATGATTCTCTCTTCGAAGCAGTTCTGTCTACTGATATAATGTCCATCATCATACAAACATATTCGGTTCAAGATGTTAGGTATTGTTGGCAATTATAGGATAGTCATGGTGTTATAAGGTGACTAAGGTTAGGAAAAACCGTCCTATGATCCGCCAAAGCCGGAGGGATCTACCCAAGGACAATTCCAATAGATTAGAATTAGAAGTCCTTAGGTATGATTGAAAAAAGGAGAAAATGATAAAGGAGAAAGAAGGGGTTGAAGAATTAAAAAGAAAAGTAATGAAAAAGGGTGAAAAGAAATAGCCCTCCATATGTTCAACCTTAGGGCAGACACCGGGTTCAATTCGTATGCTACTGGTTGTTGCTAAGGTGACACCGGTATTGAAGATAAAGACGTCATGGACCCAGTGACGCACTGCACTAAACCTTCTTAACCACTCAAGTTCTCTTAAAAGAGCTTGTCTCATTCTCACGGGGAACCAGTGTAATCTGTCGACTTGTCTCTTAGAGATAGTTGATATTGAAGCAGGAGACCTCTCCCTAATCTCCGCATAGGAAACCTAATGTGCACTTATTGAGTCTAGAGCCCCGAGATTCATCAAAAGATCTCATAGGAACACATGATACTTCTACTCTGGTGATCCAACAATAAGGATGCCAGATGTAAACTTAAGAGTCCTACGCAGATCTTAGCAATCTGCCAGAACATTTATGAGAGGATTCACTCTTGTGATTCTCAATGATTGAATGGAAATTCCTGCCAGGGTCAACATCAAGCAGCCCTGACAGCAGGTCACTTCGGTAATTCTTTATGGGTTACGCTTAGTGTTCGCGGTGGTTTCAAACAGTCTACGGTCGTGGAGTGATCCCCAGTAACTCACCCATTCGTTGAGCTACTTAGTAGGTCTCGTAAGCTTCCTCGGGAGTATCCGAAATGGGAACGGCCATGGTAAGGGTTAGAAGGAGTCTTCACACTATGCTGTTGACGATCTCTAATTCCTTATCTGTAAGTACCGGTTGATTTATTGCTAACTGTTTACCTGCAGATATACATCATCTCCATGGCGAAAGATTCCACATGCTCATACATGCATCACAAAGTAAAAGGAAAGTTCTCACAAAGATCAAAGGATAGCAACAGTCAAAGAAAGATTCTTCGCCAAAAAGAAGAATCTACAAAGCAAAGTGACAAAGATCAAAGTGAAAGAACGGGAACAACAAATGTATGTATAACAAAGACTTAAGACGTATGAGCATGTTGGAATGGCAGACAACCACCACAGACACATAAGTGACTAAAAGGCAGATGACATCATTGGATCACTTCATCAACAACGAACAAGGAACAATGAACAATGTACTATGACTCATCTAGTGATTCTTAAAGACGTCAAGAGCTACGAATGTTATAGTATAAAGACAAAGATGATGACGTCGCGCAACCTTCAATGACCAACACTTAGGGGGAGATTGTTAGGATCATATTTTATTTATAAAAAGTGTCGGTCATTAATGTGTAGTTATAGGTTGCTTTAGAATATCATCATGATGAAGTTTATGTGTATTATTCATGTTTTGTAAAAGTCTAAGGGCCACTAATGTAATAATGTCAAAGATAAGTGGTGCCCTAGACTACTAGTATATATACTCATGTATTACCTCATTTTGAGGTTGGTTCTCTTAGTAACATCAAGGTTATTATTTCACACACTAGGAGATCCCTTCCACTCTCTCTCTCTACTTACTTTCTCTCTCTAGGATTAGATAAGATTCGTAAGTGATTTAGGTTGTTCTTCGGTCCTATAAGACTTTGTGACTTTACCGAGTTAAGGACTTTGTGACTTTACCGAGTTAAGACATGACTCTCTTTTTCTACAATCTCCTCTCTTCTCTTCAACCTATAAGCGACCTCTTCAAATTCCAACCAGCTAGTAAATAACCTCTGACTAGATAAACAACCCAATATAACAAATCTGACAATAAAGTAAGCATCCCGTAGATATGTGACTTAATCTTGTACTATGGTGTGACTAAGAACGGTGTAGAGAGTTCGTACAACATCGAATCTCTGAGTACTCTATACTCTTCAACCAACCAACCATCAAGTATAAGACGTACATCACCTCTTGATTATCCACAACTTCGTGTGACACTGAGCACTACAACGTAACTCCTTTAAGTGATAGTAATCTAGGTCTTCGTCCATCCACCCCTTGACCTATGAAAACTAGATAATCTAAGTCTTCGTCACTATCAATATTAGTGAATGCACAAACAAGTATCTTCGAAAGTCATGCATCCATCCACCCCTAGACTTTGAGATAAATAAGTACACATGCCCTTGAAATGAACTTTAAACCCAGAAAAATGATAATGAATTATCCCCATAATCACAAAATCCGATACTAGCCGTTGTCATTTGATTGTGATTCTTGATCAGGATCGTTTAAGCAAAACGTGGTGTGTTTTTGGTGAAGCTAGAAATTCCATCTCGGTTGATTCGTAGTGATTCCGTATATACCCTCCAAAAATATAATTGGAAAAATTTCTCGCCCATAATTTGGAAATCACTATGAAATGCAATGCTAAGGTTACCAGAAAAATTTGAGTTTTGAAAATTTTTACGCCAAATTTCACCGAAAAAGTTTGAATTTTGGCCTAAAAATTTGAATTTCAGGCCAAAATTTTCAACGTTATACCAAATTTTGAATTTCGCGTAAAAATTGAACGTTTAGTCTCCTCTCAAAAATAAATTTTACTCAAATTTTCCCGCCAAAATACTATATATATATATATATATATATATATATATATATATATATATATATATATATATATATATATATATATATATTTTGCTAACTCGATAAGATTGGTAACTCGGTAAAGCTAGAGAAATTTTGGCAGAGTTTCATTTAGATTTGTCCAAAAGAAATCCTTACTCGATAAACGATAAGGTTGGACCAGCCTAACTCGGCAAACTATTCAAACTCGGTAAGATCTGACCAAACTCGGTAACCTTTGAAGCTTATGACCCTAACTCGCAAACTTTTCAAACTCGGTGAAAGTTTCAAACTCGGTAAGAGTTTTCAAACTCGATAAGAGTTTTCAAACTCGGTAAGAGTTTTCAAACTCGGTAAGATTTTTTTCAAACTCAGTTAAAAAGTTTCAAACTCGGTAAGAATTTCTCTAACTCGATAAACTTTTCTAACTCGATAAGAAAAATCCTAACTCGATAAGATCGTAAAAATTCTGAGAAAAAACGCCAAAAAACACGATTTTTCACCCAAAAACACCACGATTCGCCCCCGGTTAGCTCTGATACCACTTGTTAGGTCATGATTTTATAACATAAGCACTAATAGATCTAGAGAGAGAAAGAGAGTAGAGAGAGAGAGTGGAAGGAACCCTTGGAATGAAAATGAAAGAGATGAAATCACTAGGAGAACCAACACCCTCTAATGAGGGGTTACAAGGCTATTTATAGGTGTAGTCTAGGGCATCACCAAACTATGTAAATATTACAAACTAGGCCCTTAAACTTTTACCAAACTTATAATCTTAGCATAAACATTTATAAAACATAATATAAATGTAATATAGAGCAACCTAATATAAAACTTAATGACCGACACTTGATTTAATAAAGTCTATTCCCAACAATATATATATATATATATATATTTGAAATTCAGTCTGTAAATAAATTGTGCCAATGTATAATCACAATAATAGAAGCTTATCTTGAGTCAAGAACTATGGCTCGTTCCGATGATCAGAGAATACGTTGAAGAAAGTGTGTATTATCAACATGCTAATTATGGTTCGTAGCTTGGAGCTTTTGGACTAAAGGCAATAGGTAACGACTCGGGCAAAAGCTAAGATTATTTGCTTTGACTTTTCCTTTTCACCATTTAAAATATCCTATGTCTTATCCTACCCATTAGTCGTGAATCGTACTTAGGTGAAGGAATCGAGCAGTATGTCTTGCCCGGCGTTCCGGTCATGTATCAATGGTCTTTGTCGCCTTCGCCATAGTATTATAGTAACGACTCTACACCCTTAACCTTATTAACCCAATGTTGCCTTCGAATATTGTTTTAACGTTAGCTCTAGTGGTGGAGTTTTATGTAAATTCCAAGCTTATGACAGAAAACATGCTATGACTGTGCGTATAAGAGAGAACACCCCAAAATCAAACACTTAGAATAGGGAGAGTATGAGTGATTTTCCATCTTCCATTTCGTGAGGTGTTCGGCTTAAATTGTTCTAGAATTTGTAGTAACTTAAAAATTTGTATCTTCTAAGTAAAAAGGAAGATACTCTTTTATAATTTACTTGGGGACAAGTAGAGTTTAAGTGGGGGGATATTTGATAACATCAAATTGTCCCTATATTCTTAGTATCAATTTCCCCCATTATCACACCATTTTGTTTTTAATTACCTTCATTTATGCTCTTATTTCTTTATATTGCATTTCAAGACAAGAAAGGAGCAATTGAACGTTTTTTACGATTATTTGGATTTGTTTTGCTGAAGATTAAAGTCTATTCACATGATCATTCTGAAGATACAAAGACCACTGCTAAATCTTGATATGGAGGCAAATATTAAATTTCTATTTTGAGAAAACTACGCCGTAGCATGCATAAGGCTATGGCGTAAACGTGCCAGCTAGAACTCTACGACCCTGACTAATAAAAAACTAAGGCGTAGATAAAATTATATGAAAGCTACGACGTAACCACTAAAGAAGCTACGACGTAGTTGTTTTTAACAAAGACTACGACGTAGACCGACTGAAAAACTACGCCGTAGTCTAAACGGGCATTATAAATACCGAACGAATTTCATTAAGAAGATATATCCCTTTTCCCAAAAAAACTCATTAGGGTTTGGGGAGAACGACCCAGAAGAAGAATGAAGACCTGAGAAGAAGACCTGAGAAGATCGAAGGGGTAACATTAGCTAGGAGAAATCCTAGTCTAATCCAAGTTTGTATTCTATCATGATTTATGTTTCATTTTAGATGAATTCTCTTTGTTAATTAAGATTTGGTTTGATTTACTATGTTTATCTATATAGAAGTTTTCTTTGCTTGTTTGAGATCCTTTTGTTTTGGTAGTATTAAAGCTCGGTAGTACCTATTAGTTGGGAGAATTGACCATAGGACCCTAAACGAGTAGGTTGCGAGGATTGGTAAGAATTGGCCATAGTATTATCTTTCTTTGTGTGCGAATTGACCATAGGATCACCTATCGATTGGATTTACTTAAAAAGTGAAAGGAAACCTAAGTTCCGATCGGCCGGGTTTCACCTAAACAATTCTATTAAACATGGCACTTAATGACTCAACATAGTCCATCGGAAACCTTCTTTAATCACTAAGGTTAAATCCTTAGATATCGAAGTAGGGTCATATGGGAAATAGGACTATACGAATTGACAAACGAGTCTAGTTGATTTTTACCCACTATGTAGAACTATAAACGTAGGATTTACTAAACCTTTATATCTTGATTATTTATCCTTTTTGTTTATCTTGTCTTTAGATCCAATTATGTTTAATTTCGTTTAATTCTATTTAATTATATTTTTATCTTATATACCCTTTTAGTATTTACCTTATTTCGCCAGACCAACATCTCTTGGGACGACACTCGGATTTATCTAAGACTATACTTCACATGACCGGGTACACTGCCCGTGAGTATGTGTTAGTCCTAATATTTCCAACTTTATAAATTTAAAACAAGATGAAATAACGCACCAGGAAGAAATTGATTCCACCTCGTTTCATAGTTGTTGTCTGGAAGAACAAAATGATAAATATGCTTGCGTGTGGCTTTAACTGTGAAAGTTGGATTTCCTATTGACCATGTCCAGGTGTCATCAGAATCATTCAAAGAGCAGGTGTCCAACAAGCTTTGGAGAGAAAGGAGATGGGTAGCTAGCGTACTGCTGTTAATCGGATGAGACCATTCCAAGGCCCATCCATTGTTCCAACAGTCATGGATCATACAATCTTTGTTTATGGCAAGGCGGAAAAGATGAGGGAATTCATGTTGAAGAGAAGTATTTCCAATCCAAGTTTGAGTCCAAAATTTCGTTAAGATACCATTATTAACATGTTTTCAGATAACAAAAACAATAAAATTACAAAAGGAAAGCAAAAAAATGTTGGATTAGTGAAGATTTGAACACATATGACCAAAGTTTTTCCAAGAGAATGCATTGGCATTGGGGCTAGCTCAAGTTTTATGTTAAAACACCTCATTTAGAGGTCAGGCCTTAATGAAGAAGACTAGTGTAGTGGGAGTTGTAACTCATCCTCATGTGGACGAGTCTTGAGTACTAAGTATATGTTAGTGAAGAAGATAAGGTAGTGTGTAGTTTGCGAAGTTCTTGTGTTGGTATCGGTCCTGGTGAGGATATTGTTATGTCTGGCTAGGTATTAGTGAACCAATAAGCTCACATATTGTTTCTGCACCACAAAATGTATGTTACTAGTAACGGTAAATGGTCGCGGATTGAATAAGTGAACATAGCTTAACTAAATATAAATTGCATTTTCGGCTTTTGTTGAATGATGAAATTTCAGCAAAGAAAAATAACTAATATGCCCCTCATTAAACTGCGATTCATTATCTTCTTTAATTTGCCTATATTTTAAATTTTCTAAACATAAAAGGAAAGTATTAAAACCATAAAATCATTTCAGACTCATTGAAAACGAAACTAAAGCACTTATTATATGTCTACAAGCTCGATGCACACCGGAATTGTTGTCAACGTCGCAACTACTTTTCCCCATTGCCAACCACCGCTGACACTATCATAACTCATAAACCAAATAAAAGCCAACATATCGATAATTAAATAGTAGTTATAAAGTTATTCTACACATAATACAATTATAAATCCATAGTATTCTTTATATATTTCATCATGATTTTTTTAGCAACATCATCGATAATTTATTGTCACAAACAATATATAGCCGTAAAACATTTGTTCGCGGATAAATTTAGTTATACGGTTACCCAGTGCCACGACACGTTAGTATCCAACTACTAAAATAATAACAAACGTACAATAGTTAGCACTAGAAAACATTATTATCGTATTTTTTCAAAAAATAACAAAGTCTATTTTTAGATTATGTAAACGAAAACTACATATACTTTGTCATTACGTTATTTCATTCTTTAGAAATATAAGGGTAGATGGTGTAGTCATGCATTTTCCCTCGCCACATCAGCTTTTTTTTTTTCCAAAACATTTTCCTTCAAGTTTTCCTCAACCATTGCAACACCTTCTCTCTCTTCCATAAACTTATTTTTTTATTTTTATCATTTAAAAATACACCCAAAACATAAATACACACACAAACTAACCAATAATATAAATATTGTACTGAAAAGCTACTTTCTCTCTCTTAAAGTGTATGGAGGCAAACTGTATTCTTGTCAGATTGAGAAAGAAATGGTCTTATATAGCTACGGGACTCAAGTCCCGCAAATTGAAAAAAAAAATGTTTTCCCATAAACCATGGTACCACTTTCCAGCTGCAAAAACTACCAAACCCTCTTCCCGATGTGTTTTCCTTCTCCCACACCTCACACACTAATATACCATTTACTGAATAATGCGACTAGACTTGAGTTTGTAGCTTATATTATTTTATCTGATAATTGATAATCGTTCCTAATGTTGGACTTGGAGTAAATTGCAAAAATCGTTCTTTGTGGTCTGGCGAAATTGCATGTTTCATCTGTATAGTTCAAAAAATGCAAGCCGCATCTTTGTGGTGAAACATTGGATCCTATTTTGTCCTTCCCTAAATTGAAATTACTAGACACCTTTTTTTTTGCCTATTTATAAAGGATGATGATGAGGGTATTTTAGTAATTTCAGTTTGAGAAAAGACTAAATCGGACTCAAAGTTTCCCCACATAATTGTCGCTTGCAGTTTGTGAACCATACGAACGAAACATGCAATTTGGCCAAACCACAAAGACGATTTTTACCATTTACTCGTTGGACTTGTTATGAAACTTACTTTTTTTTAGAACGATGAATGCATTAAAAAAACAAAACTCTCTAGCAAGGAGCTAGAAGAGAAATTACAAAGGCTTATTTAGCCAAGAGTTCCAACAATTGACTTTACGACCTCTACATTTAAGCCAAGAGAAAGAAAACATACGAATGGAATCAAAAAGGTCACTTTTCCTCATAGGACGAGCATTAAACGTAACGCTATTTCGGTACCGTCATAAGACCCAAAAAGAAGCCGCAGAGATGACATACACACGGTCTTTAGCGTCCTTTGAAGCACTCCAATCATCGATCCATTGCAACCAATTGAACCAAGAGGAAAAGGAAGGCATATTAATATCGGTCCACACTCGAATGAGATGCCATAAGCTGCTAGCCATATCATATCCAAAGAAAACATGGTCATTTGATTCCACACCCATGTTACACGACGGACATGCGATAGAAATGACCTCTAGGCCCCGCGAAGATAAATTTAAACGATTCGGTAATCTATCCAATATAAGGCGCCAAATGAAAACATTTACCTTACGTGGTAAAAGCTTAGACCATCTAGTACTTGGACTTAACGAAGGCAACAAGTAATTATCGATGTGAATTCTCGTTGCTTGGACTGAAAAACTACCATCATCAGTAATGTTCCAATACCAAGCATCATGGAGATTGCTCAAAGAAACCTGCCCTAACTCCAAAACCATAGCTTCTAAAGCTGCTTCATTTCGACTTCCTATACTTTGTCTATTCCTATTCCAAGCCCATGAATCATTGAAAATTTGATCCGAAAGCACACAATTTCCATTTGAATCTAAATGATATAATCTGTTATACCTTGAGATCAGTGGACCATTTCCATCCCAATTGTCCTTCCAAAAGCGAATGGACATACCATCACCCACCTTATTACGCAAAGTATAAGACGGAATGATATCGCGATCATTTAACATAGAATACAAAGAAATAATATAGGACCATATACCGCTACAGTTACATCCTTTCGAATCTAATCCCGCATCATCACCATGAATCACTTTAATAACACGAACCCATAAAGAGTCGGGATTATGAACGAACCGCCATCGCCATTTTTTAAGAAGAGCGAGATTAAAAGCTTTCAAACTCCCAATCTCTAAACCACCCTTATCAAAAGATGCCAATATATTATTCCATTTAATCCACGCCATTTTCCGTTTATCCCCATGACCACCCCAAAAGAAGGAAGCCCGAAGCGATTCTAAAGTTTTTAGCACGGATTCCGGATATTTAAAGATCGACATATAATAGATGCCGATACTTCCTAGCACAAATTTTATAAGAGTTAAATGGCCCCCAATTGAAAGTAAGCTAGCTTTCCAGGAAGAAAGTTTAGCACGGAACCGATTAATCAAAAGATACCAATTAGCGATCAAATTCATATTAGAACCAATTGGCAATCCAAGGTAAGAAAAAGGAGTAATACCAGGAGTGCATCCCGTGTCACGAGCCATATCTTCGATATCATTGGAGTTCACACCAAGACCATAGACATGTGACTTAGAAATATTAAGTTTGAGGCCCGAAGCAAGATAAAAGACTTGCAAAACTCTAATGATGTTGGCCATGTCTTGCCTGTTCCAATCGGAAACAATGACGACATCATCCGCGTAAAATAGATGTGATATATTGTAATTCGTAGCTCCCACCTTTGTACCACGAAGAAGTCCGGTATCGACCGCATCTTCTAACGCTAAATGAAGACCTTCCATGACAATAATAAATAGGAATGGGCTTAGAGGATCACCTTGACGTAAACCACGTTTGATTGAGAATTCACGTGAAGGGCTCCCGTTGACCAACACCGACGATCTGGCCGAATGAAGACACATTTGTATCCACGCCTCCATTTATTTCCGAACCCAAGACTCATGAGCATATGATCAAGATATTTCCAGCTTACGGTGTCAAAAAGTTTTTCAAAGTCAACTTTAAACATCATAAGCTTTTGTATCTTCTTTTTATACCACGACATAACTTCACTTAGCATGATATGACCATCCAGCATTTGCCTACCCGAAATGAATGCCGATTGCTCGTGACCAATCACTTTATTAACAAATTTAGCTAATCGGTTGGCGAGAATTTTCGCAATAATTTTGTATTGCATGCCTATCAGAGAGATAGGCCGAAAATCTTTAATATGGATTGGATTAGCTACCTTCGGGATAAGAGTAATAAAGGACGAATTTGCACCGTTAGGCAGCACGAACGAATCAAAAGCATTTATCACAGCTTCGACAACATCTTTTTGAGAAGCTCCCAATATGTCTTGAGAAAAAGGAACGATATTGACCGCTCGAATTTCTTCCATATTAACCGACTTTTCCAACTCAATATTGTCATCTGAGTTTAACGAAACTTGCGGAGTAACTGGAGGTAGATCCATCATAGAATCAGAAGCCTCAAATTTTACCTTATAAAAATTATAGAACGCCGTTTTTACTTGTTGTGGATTAGTGACCCATTCGCCATCTTGCATAACTCCTTTCACCATTTGCTATTCAACATTTTTACTTGTTATGAAACTTACTAACTGAACCATTTGCTATTCAACATAACATCTTATTAGAGGATCATCTTGCATAACATCTTGTTGTGGATTAGTGACCCATTCACCGTTTTTACTTGTTATGAAACTTACTAAATGAACCATTTGCTATTCAACATGTTTTCGTATTATGACAATATTTAGATTTTGCTTGTCCATCCCAAATTAAAAATTTGTATTCCGAAAAAGTATATCTAATTCATTAAAATACTTCTGTTTTGGCGTAACGATACATGTCAAAATTACGATTAAAATCAATTCTGGAAGTCAACCAAATTCACAGTTTTACATTTCCTGACATGTCAAACCTTAATACGCCGACGTTTCAACTGTAAAAAAACAAACACGCGGACACGTGGGACCATCATTTTGATTAATTTACTAACAATATCCAGCTACTAAAGTTACTTTATGATATAATATTCAGTTTACCCCCCTCAACTATGTCCACTACTCACATAGCTCCGTTACCTTTTAAAAAAATTCAAACACTTTTGCCATACTAGGCTGTAATCTAAAATTCTTTAATCATACCACTTTTGGCACCATAAATGTATTGTGTTTGGTTCCTATGTAGACAACAAATGATTAATTGGTCATGCCTTTTTTCAGTTAAAAGGAAATTAACATATATGTACCGACATTTAATGTTGCTAAGAACCTAGTTAAAAGCCATTTTGCGACCATACTCAACTTTAATATCTAGCTATATACATTTATGGTACCATACATGTATAGCGTTTATTGAGAATTAATTGGTCACAACTTTTTTTGCCTTTAAAAGTATTAAACAAAACACAGCAGCAAAATTTGACATTGCTTTCATTACCTTAATTTTTAAATTCAACACTTTGCCATACTCTAATGTACAAAGTCTAACTCCACCTACTTCTAATACATGTATAGTGCACGGTTCCTATATACACAGCAACAAATTAATTGGTCACCTTTGATATTGTTTCGGGAAACTAACAATATTTGGACTAAAGTTTTATCTCATCAGTTTTGCTTTTGTTAAGAAGAAAAAAAAAGTTGTTAGTTAAAATATAAGTTGAAGTAATTGCAAGCTGCGGCGTTTGTTTTTATGAAAGTGTTTGGCAAAATTGGTGTAGCTAAAATCATAAAATATAAAATGACATAAAAAGATAAATGTATGATTAGAAACATGTACATAACCCACCAGGCACAAGTTAGTGCGTAGTTAATAAACATAAACTTTCTTAATTTATCAAAAAATGCATTAAATGCAAATTAAATAAAGTGACAAATTACTATATTTGAACATAATTTTCTCTTAAATAAACCAGAACATACCTTTTATAAATACGTTAACTAGTGCTCAACACATGTTAGCAAAACCCAACTTAAAGTTACTTTATACGCGAGTAATAAATAATTGAAAATGTGTATTCGGTATTGATGCAAGCTTATTTACATATTTACGTTGCAATCTTGTTTCTTAATATTTAGATTCATTTTAATGTCGCGCTATACTCACACGATTCTAGGAAATGTTATTGGCATTTTTCATTATATAAAAGATGCATGTAATCTAGTAACATATTCAAATAGATCTTATAATAAACAAGTCTAATACACTTACGAGCATTAGACAGAAACAAAATAAAATAAAAACAAATGATATACACGTTAGATATTATTATGAGGTTAGTGAATTTGAAGGTAATAATGTAATTTTGATTTTAGTGGCATTTACATATATCTTTAAAAAAAAACATTAATATTTACATATTTTTTCAAACCTTGCTTTAATATTATTGTACATCATGCATTGAAAACTTATATTTGAGGAAATATGTAAATATTGATTTTTTTTGGATGTATGTAAATCCGCTTGATTTTTAAAAGCTCTATCATTTCTAGGACGCTTTATAGAGCAACTTTTCATTTTATCCCATTTTGAAGTTTTATTTTTTTTAATTAAAAAAAAAAAGAAAAAAAAAAAAAAACTTTCATCTTACACTTCCAAACAAAGCTTTTTTTAACCCATTTTTTTTAAAAGAACAACAAGAATAGTTAATAGATCTTAAAACACTGTAAGTTCTTGTCAAACAAGCTCATGATCATAAAACTTCTAGAATAAACTGCAAAAATACATCATTATGGTTTGTTAGTTTCACACTAAACATCGTTGTCATAACTTTTAGCAATAATCACCACTCAGTTAATAAAAGTTAGGCACAATACATTCTCAAGGACTAACGATGTAATTTTCTGAAACGTAGTATTTTTAGATAATTTTAGCACCAAATTAAAAATGTTTCATGGCATTTACTTGAAGCGTCTCACGGACAGTATTTATAAGATACCCAAAAAAAAAAAAACCTTACTACTCAAATATCACCACAAAAAGTAAGGAACATTAGCCTTTCGTTTAATAGCGTTCATCTTTAATGCTTGCTTCTGTTTTTGTTAAGTGTACCATTAGTGTATGTATTATATAACTTGCTTTAGTTGATACATCCCGAGACCGTTAGTGAGATCATATTCGTGTGATTAGAATTTACTAAGTGATAAGGGGCATTAGGATTAACCCCGCTTTTAGCCTGCGTTTGTTATAAATTACTTGACTTCATCGGTTATGTAATTGCCCCACCCTTTTGTTGCACTAATTTTTAGTGCAAGATACCTAGCACGCCCCTATGAGCCTATATTTTCTTTTGTTTACACATACTAAAAATATCGTTACACCCAAATCACCTTAGCCACACCTATTGTTTTATATGTTTAAACCCTAGCTAGTTATTTAAATTAATTACACGTTGCTAAGTTAAAATGTAAATACAGTTTTGGGATAATTAAGACTCTTGGTAGTATTATAATTATGGAGAAATGGGGAAGAAAGAAAAATTATTACCCTCAAGTTATGAATGTCAAAATAGTACTCCATGTTCATCGATCCTTTTAAGTCTGGTCATCTATCATTTATGTTTATGTTCAAGTTATGCATTATGTTATGTTATATTCAAGCAAGTAATGTTTAATCCATAAAATACCTTTCTCAAAATTAATTTCCTACATAAATATTTAAACAATGTTTTATTGATGAAATAGTTGCCTTAACAATTTTCACTCAAAATTTCAAAAAAATGCATGATAACTTTTGACAACTTCTTTTAATGTAGTTTAAAAAAAAAAGAGTTTTTTTTTTTTTTTTTTTTTTTTTTTTTTTTTTTTTTTCTAATATAATCCCAACACTAATAATTTCTATTTATCCACAAACTCTAGACAACATGTTACAACATTTTTTTTTATTATTCTGTAAGTTTATAGTTGATGAAAATGAAAAATCACACAACTATAAAAGCTTGCCACTATAAATCATGCACATATATTCGTCTAATGTAATATGAATAGTATTTACGCATAAAATAGATAAAAATAAAAATTATTACTTTTATTGGTTGTAAGTGTATACTCCCTCCGTCCCAAATTTATTGTCCACTTTGAATTTTCAAAGTCAAACTACTTCAACTTTGACCATAAATATATATTTTTTGTTATATAATGCTTGATGAAAAATTATACCATTGAAAAGTACACTTGAAACACAATCCATTTATATATTTTGCATCAAATATTATATAACACACATAAAAATATTCAAGGTCAAAGTTGAAAAAGAAAGACTAAAAAAGTCAATAATGAACAATAAATTTAGGACGGAGGGAGTAATATTTTTTTAGAAGAAACAAAAAGAATAAGATAAACATTAAGTGAGAGGAAGTATTTTAAAAGAAATAATTTGCACACTTAACTTTTTTGCTGAGATATTCTAATATTAGCATTAAACAATTAAACTTTTCATACATTAAGACATATGGTTATACATTAAAGTGATGTATCCAAATTATGTCTCAAAATAGTTGTAAACCTCCAATTATCACAAACTAGAGGGATCCAAAACCAAAGTCTCATAACCCGCAAAAGAAAATTTCCAAGTATGTGTGTCACTATGTGAGAGAGAGAGAGAGAGAAGTGATTACTCCGTATATTATAAAAAGAAGAAGAGAAGAAAAAGAATAACAAAAAACACGGCTTGATATATCCATCATCATCCCAATTGACTTTTCATGGCCATCGTTGACGAATCAGAAAATTCCTCAAACTCCACCGGTGGTTCAACCGGCAAAGTTTGGGGATTATTTAAGCTACCATTTCGTAACAACAACAACAACACTTCAACTACTCACACCACTTCTTCATCTTCTGCTTCTTATCAAATTGAAGGATCTCATAACAGTAATCATCATAATAATAATAATATTAATAACACTATGAATACTGGTACTAGCTCTGGTGCTAGCTCCGTGTCTTCTGTTGCTAGATCTTTGTTGCCGACACGACGTCGTTTGAGACTTGATCCACGAAATAAGCTTTATTTCCCTTGTACGGACACGCTTTTATTTATTTATTTTTATTGGTGTTACTTTTTTTGATCTGTTTATCGTTAAGTTGATTAGATCTGTTTTTAAGTTAAATTACTGTTTTTTTTTTTTTTTTTTTTTTTTTTTTTTTTTTTTTTTTTTTTTAGTTAGTTAGTTAGTAGTCTTGGTTTACATGCTTGTGACTTGAAATTAGCGAAATTTAGGGACATTAGTCTATTAGGAAAAGGTGGATTTAATGTTGTGCTATGGAGTGTTTGGATTAGGGCTTATTTTGCTAGCTTTATGATGATGGGCTTATCTGAATTTGGAATCTCTCACAAGTTCATTTTTCATGATTTTTGAGACGATGAAATTGAGTTTATGGACTTATTGACTTAAATAAGTCCATAAGATCAAGTTGATACGCTCATAAGTCGAAAAAAATGAGAATGTTTCATATAATATAGATTAATAGATTCAAAGGTATATATATATGAACTTTGTTGATGTGAATAAATTATGAAATGAGGAAATGGGATTAGGGGTTCGGGGAGGTGAAAGTTGGCTTTCATATTCTTGCTGGACTTTTATGTTTATTATACTAAGGGTTAGCAAATCATTTGTGTTTTTCTTATTTATCATTGACTTGATGTGTTACTTGTGAAATGCGAGAGTAGAGGTACCTTATTAGTTTTTTGGTCATGAAATGATGATAAAGCAATGTGTTTGGGAGTGTGTAAGAAACATGTTACCTTAGGGCAATAGCCATATTGGATATTACAGAGTGAGTACATTCATGGTTATCAAGATCATGATCATTGGATCGCACGATTCTATAATCTTGCTTAAGCAAAATGTGCAGGATTGGAGATCGGAGGTAGGATTGTAGGATTGCTAGCGATCCCAAACTTGCTATGAAGCTTACTTTTGGACTTCTGGCATTTAGGCTAGTGTGATTCTTACGGTCCTGATTCGGTCCTATGATCTTGACCTGCAAACCCGAAAATGATCTTGGGTAGGATCCCAATCCCGATCTTGCATGTTACTAGTAGAAAATTTAGACGTAGTTAGCAGACATCATTAGTCCTTGTGTATGTTTTGTAATATTGGATTAGCATGTCACTAAAGGGAAATGCTAGATACAATCATATTAAAGATCAAAGGTACATTTGCTTAGTTTTTATACTCGTTAAGATTGAAGTGTCAGGTGGTGGATTTCATGTCTATTAGAATGTGGTCTTTCAGCATACTTTGTAATAAGCAAGATTCAAATTTAAGAAAGACAGAAAAGGGACCTACATGATTAAGATTGAAGTGTCAGGGATAGCCTTTTTAATTACACACAGTAACAAGATAATTCCATGTATCAGTGGTGTAGTTGCTAAGGATAAGGATAACAATACCGTAAACTGTTGTCCACCGGGACTTATTGTGATTCAAACTATACTCCAAAATTATGCTATGAAAAATTGTCAGTAAATCTGCCTCTAAAAGCTACACTGTTGGACTCCTAGCTTGTAGGGGCATGTTGAAATTACAAGCTGAGTAATGATTATAGGACGCCAACTGTGATATTGTTACCTAGTTTCCACAGCTGAACCTGTGCATCTCCTTAAGCTTAGGTATGTTTTGCATAACCAGGAACAAAAGTAAGGCACTCAACTATTAAGCTGCTTTCACTTTCAAGAAGGGGAATTTTTATTTTTATTTTGGTTTAAGGGGAATTTACCCTGGCAAAGCTTTAGGAAATAGTTGACGTTATGTACAAGAGATGACTAGATTAGCAGTGTGTAGTTTTGACAAAGGGTATTGCTTATGCTAAAGTACGTCAACCAATATGTAGTAAGTTCTAATAGTGGGAGAAAATTTTGTTGCTGAGTAACTAATAATGCTTTTTTAGGCTATGTTATTCCAATTATTTGTATTTTCTTGTCATAATTATTTGGAATGCTTCTTTTGGACTTTATTAGAATTGACAGTATGACTTGAGCATGCTACTTTCTCTTCTTTATATATATGGTTAATAACATGTCATTTTTGTTTTCATTTTTTACATTCTAGATGAACCTGGTAAGCAAGTCCAGAGTGCTATTAAGATCAAGAACACCAGCAAGTCTCACGTAGCTTTCAAGGTATGATCATAATTTTGGCTAGGCTTGCTAATAATATTATATATCTTGTAATGGTTGTACAAGTTTCTTGGCACATGAAATTTCTTTTGTTACCGACGTTGTTTTCTTATATTGCTGAAGTTTCAAACAACTGCTCCCAAAAGTTGCTTCATGCGTCCTCCTGGTGCTATTCTTGCTCCTGGCGAGACTATAATCGCAACTGGTAATATATTTTGTTATCTTTATCTACTTTTTGGCAACTTTTATGCTATATGGTAGATTGTACATTTGTGAATTTATCTTCTTTTTCTATGATTACTGCTTAGGAGATTCATTTGTCTGTTATTGGTTGTTATAGTTTTCAAGTTTGTGGAGCCTCCAGAGAACAATGAAAAACCAATGGAGCAAAAGAGAAAGGTGAAATTCAAAATCATGAGTCTGAAAGTGAAAGGGATGATGGATTACGTACCTGAGCTAGTGAGTTCTACACTTTCTTCCTTGATATTCTCTTTAACTGTATCATACTGTTTTTGCTTAAAATATTTATGTGCTTTCTTTGTATGGATGTGCTTGAAATTCTAGTTACTACATTAGTCAGAGTAGCAGAAGTTTTCTAAAGAACTAGTTATTAGTCAGAGTAGCATGTAGTATCTGTTTACGCATTGTAGTGCGTTCTTAATGTGGTACTCAGCCACATTCATGTATGTAAACGTTTTTTTGGTTAATATATTTACCGGGGTAGAAACCCTTTTACCCAAAAAAAATTTGCACTAGGTGCTATTATTTTATTTTATCAAATTATAATATTCACTTTTGATACTTATTAACTGAATATACATTAATCCATCACAATTAACACCAAAGAGTGTGGGTGGAGTAATGTGTTGAGTACGTGTTTCGCAGTGTAATACACAAATAACAGGCTCACAAGTCACAACCACTAATAGAAACATTTGTTCCTTACGGTTTACTTTATCTTACATGCATTTTGATCTACTCCAAATGTTTGCTTATTAATTTATTCTGTCTGATTCAGTTTGACGAACAGAAAGAGCAAGTGGCAGTGGAGCAGATATTGCAAGTTGTATTTCTAGATGTGGAACGTCCTAGCCCGGTAAGTTTAAATTGGAATAGATTACACCGAGGGTCCCTGTTGTTTATACCGGTATTGGCCATAACGTTTTTTAAATAAGCTGACAGTCCCTTAAACTTTTTAAATGATTGGTCCGTTAAAAATATTTATTAACAGTTGTAACACGGATGGTCACTGAAATGGATTATCTGGTAACAATTTTAGGGACTGTGTAACAACTATTTTGAAGGGACTATCCATGTAATTTTACTCTTAAAGTCCGAAGCATTCTCTTATTTCCGTACAAGTAACAAGGATGCAGAGCACCTATTTTACACCCTTTGTCACGTACAAAGTGCAATTGCTATATTTGTGGAATGTTCAGATCAGCCAGACTTCATGGTCATGTTCTAAGCTAATATCTCCTAGTTGTCCCAAGTCTTTATAACAAAGACACCACATAAGACACTTATTTTACTCTATAAGATTAGATTTTGCATATTATTAATGTTATTTAAATATAGAAATTGAACTGGAGACGAGAAGTGATAGTACTGGAATAACTGAATGTTCCTTGGCAGTGTATTTTAACCTACTTGCTTGTCTGATATGTGTGAGTTGGAAAAGGTTTTCACACATGTCAATTCAAAAGGGTATCCCGGATATTTGGTTAGCATACATATATATTTATTATTATTAATAATTTAATACTAATGCTAAGGCAATTGTTTTAATTTGGAACCACTGGCTGTTGGCCCAACAGACCCATTTGCATTTGAATGGTTTGATTGATAATGTGATTTATTTCCCATGGGTCAACTGTCTCAAATCAAAGAAGGTTGCTAAGAGGGGACTGGCTCAAATGGGCTAATACTTTGCCTAAACTCTTGTAATGCATACAGCCTCTTAATTTTTATTTGGTGCAAGAATATTGCCCTAATGATATTGTTTTAGCATCCACAATCAAAGAATTAAACAATTAAAGATGTACACCAAGTGCTTGTGTGCTAGCCTATCCAGACCTTGCCCGCTCGGACATGTAAACTGTTAAGAAATGATGACATGTATGAACCTGAACTTGTTAACTGATCCACCTTTAGTACCCATCATACACTCTTAGGGCATGCTTGTAACAAAGAAATGGTTCAATTGTATCTCTCATTTAGATGACAGAAAATGAAATGGAAAAACTGAGATCCATTCCGTCTCTCTTGTCCTTCTTTGTTGTTGAAACCAATTCTTGCATGTTTGAAGGCCCTTGAAAAACTGAAGCTGCGATTAGCTGAGGCAGAGGCTGCTCTTGAATCCCGCAAGAAACCTCCGGAGGAGATTGGGACAAAAATTGTTGGTGAAGGCCTTGTTATAGATGAATGGGTGAGTTCTCAAGATAAATCTCTAAATTTTTATTTTATATTTTCAAGTATGTTGACGCCTTCTAATGTTTCCTTTTCCTGTATTTACTTCTTGTAGAAAGAGAGAAGAGAAAGATACCTGGCCCGACAACAAGTTGAAGGCGTGGACTCAGTTTAAATAACAAAAAAGGTTCCTACAACCGGTCTGTTGAGTCCATTTTGTATCATTCCATGCCTAAGAAAATTAATCGGTGCACAAAAGAGTTGGGCAGAAGACAATTGTGAACATGTGTACAATGTAAAAAGCTTTTGTGAGTTTAATCTGTAACAATCTGTAACTTGAGGGGTGTGTCGTCGTATATTGTCAAATATTCCACTTGTTGGTAGGTGCCTGTATGTGGTACAAGTCAAGACAGCACAAAGGTACTGTTAGCACTTGCACCCGTCACTTGCTTTACCATCAAATTTAAAATTTCGAGTTTATGTTTTCTTTCATGTTTTTCTTTGCATACAAATTTATATCAATGATGAAACATGTGATCATGAATCCTTTATTTAACTTTTCAATAGTGAGTACAATCTTTTACAGAGAATTTTGTTCTAAACTGGAGCCAATATCAAGGCAGCTCATAATTTATTCAAGAACCCCTTGTGCATATGGTAAAAACCAACAGTTTTTGGGGTAAATCACTTGCTTACACTTCCATCAACACACACCCATTGACCCACGAAGAATGCAAGGCAGTTGATGTTTGGGTTAATTGCTAAAAGAGACTCCAGACCCAACTTGAATGAATCGCCGATAGAGGTGCAATCGTCTCCAGCTTTTAGCACCAAGAACCACGAAAGGATCCTTCTGGGAACCTGTTCATTGAAAAAGAGTGATTGTGTCAAGGACGAAGGAGAAGAATGTGCTCCGCATTTTGTTGCAAACAGAACATCAAAAGGCTAAAAACTCAAGGGAATTCAAATAACTTATCATTTAGTGTAGATCTACTTCCTGCCAACATGGCAAACATAAGGAAAAGCGAGAGCATTGCGATTCTTTAGTTTTCCGTTTCTTCTTAGGCCAGAAAGATGATAGTTTTAGTTATGATACATGATCCGAGACCTTGAGGTTGGTATTTATGGGTATAGATTTTTGGACAAATGACCCTAATGATTCCATTAGCTCTAAAGTGGCAGAGATTAAACGCCAAGTATATAATATTGTAATATGGGAAAGTTGCAGACGGCCATTGTTGGTCTATTGGATTCTTGCCGCTACAAGAGTTTATATAAAAATTAGTTGAATAGGGTAAATCATTTGCATGCTGGCGAGATAATCCAATCCGATCCATTTTGGCATGTTACTCTGTCCATGCCGTCCGTTTTAGACATTGCTTGCTTATTAGTATCATGCTTTTGTGTGTACTTGCCTAGCTGGAAATTTGAATTATTGAAGAAAATACGAGACTTCTATTATGATTTTTATTTTTAGGAATGGGTGACGGATTCTCCATTTGTAATATCTCTAAGGATAACTTTTGAGGTTAGTGTGCGTCTCCTTGGTGGTCTAATGGCGCTGAGCTACTGTAAGTAAAAATCTGCACTCTGGATTCCACTCGTTATGTCTCGTTCGGACTCTGTCACTTGGTGTCTCTTGGTCCCAACACAATGAATAGACACGCGTTAGCCTCGCCCCGGGTGTTATCTAGGACCATTCTCCGGCGTGAGAATAAGTATATACGGGAAGCAGAAGAGAACAATAATAAGTGTGTGTAAATGTAAGTAAGTGTGTATTAGTTGCAAATAATAAATGAGGTGGGGGTATTCATACTACCCCAACCTCGATACCTGTCTTGTCTGGGGAAAGGAAATCGCTGATCTAGGCCTAGCCTACTTTGTAGGTGTCAGGCCACATGTGGGGCCAATCTCGCGAAATCTGGGATGGCGGCACAGGCGCGGTCCAACACTTTGTTCAGTGGGTAAAAGGGTTGCTTGGGTAAAAGAGAGAGTCCTTAAGATGTCCCTCGGTTATGCATGTGCCGTCCGGCTTGGTGCCTATCGTCTGGCAGAGCATGTGTCGTCTGGAACATGCCGGCCGGACACATACGTCAACATGTGCCCCCTAGTATTGTATTATCGGGTTGTATGCCGATGATGCAATACTTCAACACCACTTTGCGTCTTTTGCCATCTTTCTTTTCTTCTGTATGCGGCCTGTTATTGGCTTGTTGGGCCCAAGTTAGTCCATTAAGCAGGGTGATCCATGGGCCATTCGTAGGTCACTTTGCACAGTGGTTTTCGTCACGTATTTTGACCGCGGGTGCGTGGACGCTCCAGATGGTGCCACGACAGAGATGCGCTGACTGATGCGACGTTTTGCTTCTCCTCATGCATTCCTATATATATTTATAACTTTCACCTCTCATTTTTTACTTTCACTCTGTAAATTTTAACTCTCCTCAGTCAGACGTCTGTTTTTTCTTCCTTCGAGGTGCGTTTCATTTTGTCGCTTTTAGTTGTTTATATATTTTCTTCGGTCATCCTTTTAGACATGGCCGGGAGTCAACCGGGAGAGATGGAAGTTCCCCAACCTAAACCACAACCAAAGGTAACACCTAAGTCCGATATGCATGTATATACTTCCAAGTTGACACAGACAGAGCTTGATGACAATTATCACCACATATGGGATACCTGATGCGTAGGGATTGCACCAGGCTTTACCTCTCAAGGGATCTTGAGAAGCTTACAACCCCCACCAGGCAGTGTACCTGATCGTTGTAGTATAGTATAGTGACAAGTACCGGGGGATTGATCGTTCAGCTAGGAATAGTGTCGCTAGGATTAGAAAACCTAATTACTAGTTCTAGAGATGAGGGATGATTCTTTTTGTATTTTTTATATTTTTTAGAAAGCAAGTAAAAATCTCGGGTTTTAAGGATTTGGGCGGAATTAGTTGCTAGTCAACTAACCTAATACTAAAGATGCAATCAAAATAAAATACTATAAATGAAAATAAACTAAATTAAACTAAAGTTGTGAGCAATAAGTGGAGAAATTGTGTTTACTTAGATTTCACTACTCCCTAGATATCTTTTACACGTTAATTACTTGTTATAGTTGCGTGGATGACGGATTGTATTCCTTAATACCATTCATGGGGTTGCGTACTTAACTCCCCAATCCTATGAGTGCCTACTTCACTCCTATGTCGAGCCGGCTAAGAAGCTCCTAACATGGGATCATTAGAATTTACTCATGCATTAAATACAACCAATAAAACCTAGTACACATCGGTTCATGTTTCCTAAGACATTCAAGCATGTTACCATTTGGAGATCTGCCAGTTTTCTTAAGCCTAACATTGAAATCATTCATCCAATACAACCATAAACAAGTAATCAACACATAATCAACATCTAGGTTTCATTAGATCTAAGCAAACACAAGATAAATCTAGCCTAGCATGGTGGAATTAAGACAAGCACAAGATATAGACAACCAACACATAGACATATTGATTGAATTAGAAGAACACTTATCTCAATTACACATGTAAGGGTTCAAGGGCTGAAAACCCTTGAAAAACCTGTAAAATTCGTAATAGGTTCGGCCTTAGGGTTTCTCCAAACTTCTCTCTCTTTTATGAATGAAAATTAGAAAATATATATAGAAAACTGAGGCTGACGGCGTCAAGACCAAATGGGTGACGCCGTCATCTCGCCGCCAAAAGAATTCTCGGACTGCCTTGATCTACATCTGACGCCGTCATGTATTAATTTTTCCAGGCCGTCACGTATTTTACTCTTGACGTTCTTCCTTGTGACGCCTTCATTTCTGTACTGGGCCGTCATGAAATTTACTCTTGACGCCGTCAGGAAATTGCTCTTGACACCGTCACCTACTGTTCCCAGCTTGGAAAATTAAGTCTTTGGCGTTTTCTTTTCTTTTACGCTAAAAAAACGTCCGAATTGCTTCATTTTCCAGATTTCTCTCCCAAAGTACCTAAAATCACAAAAGGAACGATTTAGGGCAATATTTGATCAAATAAATTCAATTCCGGGCTTAAATGACCCCCTAAAAGTGGTTCATTTTTCGCCTCATCATATACCCTTACACTTGAGATTTGCTTGTCCTCAAGCAAATGCGCTTTTATTCTAGTCAAAAAACAAGTTAGGGGTCATCTAACACTAATATAAAAGTAATTACAACAAATAATCGTTCCACTAAAGACCAAAGACAAGCACGGAGGTCATACACTAGCACCTCACAAATAGTGTTTAGATACTCACATCTCTCGGGTGTAATAAAGTATAAATTACAATATGGAAACGGAAGATATCTCTCACTACCTGTCATAGCAAAATAGATTACCATAGGCTTGGGAAAGGATCAAACCTCCACCACATGGCGTAAGCACTTAGGATAAACTATCAAAGAGGTCTTTTAAAGGGTTGTAACGTTAAGTGTAGGGATATGAAATACACGGTTTTGTTGGATATAGGCAGTCTTTACTGGTGGCGAGTTAACAATCTTGGTTAATT
Organism: Artemisia argyi; assembly: GCA_030686995.1. Classification (NCBI taxonomy): domain Eukaryota; kingdom Viridiplantae; phylum Streptophyta; class Magnoliopsida; order Asterales; family Asteraceae; genus Artemisia; species Artemisia argyi. The sequence continues at coordinate 91,835,694 of CM060683.1, read as the reverse complement.
ACATGTACAATATGGCGTTGCTAAGCCAAGACTAGACTCGACTTAAACTAATAAATGAAAAATAACAAAACCATAAAATGAACATAGAATGAAACGGGATGGTAGTCCGTATGTTTTTATTTTTTATTTATTTTTTTTTCTCTCGATACACTCTTACCCTACCATCCAAAATAATACATCATAGGGAATGAACATTCCCCTTACACTTGAATCTTTACATACTTTACAATAAATTAATCTAATGACTCGAATTATGAAAATCAAAACACTTGGAGTGCTTTTAAGATTAACGTACATATGGGGGTAATAAATGATGTTCTTCCCCATTACTCTATAAAATAAGTACTTTACCCATGAGTCCCAATCGTCCCAAAACAATATGTACAAGGATATGACTCGACTTAGCAACCATGTAATCAATTAGAAAGTTAACTTAGGGTTTAACAAATAACAATAATGCACTAAAAATGAGCGCATACACGGAAGGCTAAGGCGATTTGGGTGTACATTTGAGTGGGGTGTAGCAAATTCTTCCTTTAAGTAAAATGCTTAATGTTAGAAACGAAAAGATAGGCTCAGAGGGGTGTACTAGGGGTTTCGTGTACTAAAAATGAGTACAGCGCTAAGGTGTGGGAAAAATTAGTTGACTTAACTAGCCAAGTAATATGACTTAAATGGTCAAGTAATTATGATACGGGTTTAACACAAGGGTAATCCTAATGCCTCTTATCATGTAGTAAATCCTACTACACGAATGTAGTCTCACTAGCGGTCTCAGGATGCATCACTAACGCAAGTTCTAGAATCTAAATGCTACCGGTATACTCATAAGCACTAATAATAAATGCTTTTCCTATCAAATCTAAAGGCGAACCTCACATATTTGGGTGGAAAATTTTTTTTGAATGGTACGGTTATGTGCTAGTCATACAATCTCCTAACCATGAGACACTTGCTAAGGCTAAAGTTTCACTCCTAAATGTTGTAAAAAATTTTAAATTTGGCGCTAAAATTGCACTAACAAGTATTTCTCATAGTTTTATTACACATCTACCATCAAACAAATAAACTCAAGCGAAAGTGTATCTGTAAGGTATCATCATTTTACCCTCCCCTTACACTTAAGATGAACATTGTCCCCAATGTTCAAGTAAAGAATGTAAAAGTGAAATAAGTAAAACGAATGAAATCAAATACTCCCCTGATTCGCTCGGCATGGATAATAAGGTGGCCAGGTTAAATCTTCCTCCAAGAAAATGAACAATCAAAGCTTCCCTTCCAGAATATAAATCATCTTCTTGTCATACATAACCTGTAAATCCTGAGAAAACAAACAAAGCAACCTCGCATAAAATCGGCGGCAATCTACATAAGTTACTAAATCCTAGAAAACAAAATAAGATATAATGCTTGTGGAATGAAGTTTGCAGATTTCCTGGAGATTATAAAACTTAATAATTCAACAAAAACTTTAAAACTCCGTTAGAAAAACAAAACTGGTAAAATTTCCAGGTTTTTGCACGTGACGCCGTCAAGAGTAAACTCGTGACGCCGTCAGAAGTGATCTGCAGAAATTCTTATGTTAAGTTTCCGGAAAATTTCTGGAAAAACTTGGTCCTACTTCTTGGAAAATCCTGCAAAACTTCATTATGACTCAATACAAGCATTTGACTCTAACAAATACGAATATACATGTTCATTTAATATTGTGGAGAATCATGATCGGTTTGTTTCTCAAAAACATATTTGGGGTTTCCCCTTACACTTATCTTTTGCAAAAATACTTTTAGGTGGAGTTAAGACTAGGCCAAAACAACAAAGTAAAGTATTTCCACTTTTTAGTTTAGAAACATGATCTACCAACAATAAAAATAAAGCATGCATACGGAAACAAATAACAAACAAACAAAATAAAATCACATAAAGCATGGGTTGCCTCCCAAGAAGCGCTTTTCTTTATTTACGAGTCTTGTAGCTAGACTCAAGGTCATGGGTTACTACGTGACCTCATCATTGGTTTCACTCTCTAGGTCGTCTTCTAAACTAGTTTTGTACTCCGGACCTAGTTGCAAGCATTCTTTGTAGAAACCAAGCATCCTATTTTTCACATACTCTACTCCTCTACGTCTATCCTCATCATTCCTATAATAAGCCGCTTGCTTGTGTTCCTTTTCGAAATTAGAGAGGAGGCGGTATTGCTCAATCTTATAGGGCATTTGGTAGGCAACCTCATCATTCTCTTCCTTGAATCTAACTATCCCTAGAGTCGGATCATAACTCATCCTAGTGGCCTCAACAAATGGTTTCCCAAATATTATTTGGCTTAGGCAAGTATCTATCACTGGACGAGTGTCTTCTACTATCATAAAATCGATCTCATAAGTGAGATTGCCTATAATCACATGCAATCCCTTCACTCTTCCTACAAAATTACTTATCAGATTCTTATTGGGCATCATCCTAAAATCAAGTTGTTTCTTCATCACCCAATTGTAATAAGTCCTAGTCATGATGTTAACAGGAGATCTAGGATCGATGTAAGCTTTCCATATATGCATGTGCCCGATATTGCATGGTATGTTAATGTTAGAGGGGTCTCCCATTTTGATAAGGGGTGTGCCAAGGATATATGGTCTCTCGGGACTATCGAATAAATCCTTATGGTATTCCCGTTCTTCTTTGGTGGGCAACTTATCAAAGTACTTCTCTATAGTTTCTACTCCCTCTACCCCTTTTTCCTTTTTAATCTCAACTTCCCTACTTTCATCCCTAGTTTCGGTTTCTACTCCAACTTCATCCTTGTCACTTTCTTCTATCTCCTCATCTATTGGCTTAATGGTGACAACATTGACAAAGTGGACGTGTTTAGATGATGAGGGGTCCTTAATTTGGATTCCGCTATTGGTGTCCCTAGTGTCCTTCCTAGGTGTAGTTAACGCTTGGTTGTTGAGGGCTTTCAACAAGTTGTCTATCTTGTTGGTCATCTCCGTTTGTTGTTGGTTGAATTCGGTTTCAAACCTAGCTATGCGAGCTTCTTGAGATGCCATGAACTTAGACATCAATCCTTCAAGATTGTTGGTACTACCATAGTTGTTAGAAGGATTGTTGTTGAAAGTACGGTTGGAGGATGGACCGTTTGGTTGATAACGATTAGGCGGATTGGAAGAATTGGGTTGATTTTGTTTCCACCTAAGGTTTGGGTGATTTTTCCAAGAGGGGTTGTATGAATCACCGTAAGGGTTTGGCTCGGGCTTGAAAGTGTACCACTTATCTCCCGCTTTGTCGGTACGCGAGGATGCGTAGTCCGCAAAAGCTGTTCCGGGGAGTTCCACACAATCACGAGTGTCATGAGGACCACTACATAATTTGCATAAAGAACTGATTTTATTCACTTGGCTTGAAGGCTTAGGAGCTTTGTAGGATTTCATGAGAAACTTGACTTGGTCCTCAAGTTCCATGATCCTACGGTCGGGAGTGCTAGAATTATTCGAAGGCAAAGATATTGCCTTGACCGTTTTGTTCAAATCACGGGGATCATTCCAACTTTCGTTGTCATAGAGAGCAAGATCTTCTATGAGTTCCCATGATTGTTCCGCACTTAGATCACGTAGCTTACCACCGGCCGATTGGTCAATGGCTCGCCTCGTGGAGAGATCGATATGGTCATAAAAGATTTGGACTTGGAGCCAAAGATCTATGCCATGATGAGGAACTTTTTGGAGTAAGTCCTTGAAACGAGTCCATGCTTCATAAAGAGATTCATTTTGACGTTGTTGGAACATCAAGATGTCATTTCTAAGCTTAGTAGTTCTCCCCGATGGGAAAAATTGAGCAAGGAAACGAGTGGTGAGATCATCCCATGTGGTGATGGATCCCCCGGGTAAACGCTCAAGCCATTGACTAGCTTGATCCCGTAGAGAGAATTGGAATAGGCGTAATCAGGTTGTCTCTCTAGTTGCAACATCTAGGTCTATGGAGTCTACGATTTTAAGGAAGTCCTTAAGATGTTGATTTGGATCTTTGGAACGAAGTCCATGGAATGCACATCCGCTTTGCACCAACTGGATGGTGTCGGATCGCAAGGGAGTCACATTGGCTCCGGTGAGCTCAATGGTGTTTCGGTAGCCTTGGTGGCTAGGTCGGGAATACTCTCCTAAGGTTCGGGGCCTAAGAGGTTCTAGTGGTGGGTTTTGTTGTGGTGGGACGACGGGTTCAAAGATGTTCCCATTGTCCATGATGTCGGGTGGTGAAGAGTTACGAACAAAAACACAAAGAAATAAGATAGACTAAAGAAACCTAAAAATAAAAATAAAATCTTACTAGAAAGGAATCTAACAAGTAGACCTAATAAAAAGAGATTCTAACCTAGACAATAACTATTCCCCGGGCTGCGGCACCAAAAACTTGATGCGTAGCGATTGCACCAGGCTTTACCTCTCAAGGGATCTTGAGAAGCTTACAACCCCCACCAGGCAGTGTATCTGATCGTTGTAGTATAGTATAGTGACAAGTACCGGGGGATTGATCGTTCAGCTAGGAATAGTGTCGCTAGGATTAGAAAACCTAATTACTAGTTCTAGAGATGAGGGATGATTCTTTTTGTATTTTTTATATTTTTTAGAAAGCAAGTAAAAATATCGGGTTTTAAGGATTTGGGCGGAATTAGTTGCTAGTCAACTAACCCAATACTAAAGATGCAATCAAAATAAAATACTAGAAATGAAAATAAACTAAATTAAACTAAAGTTGTGAGCAATAAGTGGAGATATTGTGTTTACTTAGATTTCACTACTCCCTAGATATCTTTTACACGTTAATTACTTGTTATAGTTGCGTGGATGACGGATTGTATTCCTTAATACCATTCATGGGGTGGCGTACTTAACTCCCCAATCCTATGAGTGCCTACTTCACTCCTATGTCGAGCCGGCTAAGAAGCTCCTAACATGGGATCATTAGAATTTACTCATGCATTAAATACAACCAATAAAACCTAGTACACATCGGTTCATGTTTCCTAAGACGTTCAAGCATGTTACCATTTGGAGATCTGCCAGTTTTCTTAAGCCTAACATTGAAATCATTCATCCAATACAACCATAAACAAGTAATCAACACATAATCTACATCTAGGTTTCATTAGATCTAAGCAAACACAAGATAAATCTAGCCTAGCATGGTGGAATTAAGACAAGCACAAGATATAGACAACCAACACATAGACATATTGATTGAATTAGAAGAACACTTATCTAAATTACACATGTAAGGGTTCAAGGGCTGAAAACCCTTGAAAAACCTGTAAAATTCGTAATAGGTTCGGCCTTAGGGTTTCTCCAAACTTCTCTCTCTTTTATGAATGAAAATTAGAAAACTATATATAGAAAACTGAGGCTGACGGCGTCAAGACCAAATGGGTGACGCCGTCATCTCGCCGCCAAAAGAATTCTCGGACTGCCTTGATCTACATCTGACGCCGTCATGTATTAATTTTTCCAGGCCGTCACGTATTTTACTCTTGACGCTCTTCCTTGTGACGCCTTCATTTCTGTACTGGGCCGTCATGAAATTTACTCTTGACGCCGTCAGGAAATTTCTCTTGACGCCGTCACCTACTGTTCCCAGCTTGGAAAATTAAGTCTTTGGCGTTTTCTTCACTTTTATGGTCCAAAAATGTCCGAATTGCTTCATTTTCCAGATTTCTCTCCCAAAGTATCTAAAATCACAAAAGGAACGATTTAGGGCAATATTTGATCAAATAAATTCAATTCCGGGCTTAAATGACCCCCTAAAAGTGGTTCATTTTTCGCCTCATCAATACCAGCAAATCGAAATCTGCAACTTCGGATCCTGATATGACGATTGACAGACTTTCGGAGGATAAAATAGGTGTATATCCCCAGTAGTTAAATACATGGGGGTTTAGGATTCCTTTTTCTACATTTTTATTAGTGGTAATTAAGCACTTTAAAGTACATTTTTCCCAGTTGGTACTGATAGGATTAAACCGTGTCATCCTTTTTGAGATCCAATGCTATAGCCTAGATTGTCGTCCTACCGTTTCTTTGTTTCTAGTATTCTACAGATTGTGCAAGTGATGAGACGAAAAGTGTACGGCTTTTAGGGGGTCATTTAAGCCCTAAGTCGAGATTATTTGATCAAATATTGCTTAAATCATTCCTTTTGTCATTTTAGGTACTTTGGAGAAGAAATCTGGAAAAGGAAGCATTTGAACATTTTTGTAGCGAAAAGTGAAGAAAAAGGGAAAGTCTCCAAATCAAGCTGGAAACAGTGCTTGACGGCGTCACGTATCACATGTGACGGTGTCACGTTATGGCAAATAGGTGGATAAAAAGATATAACGAGACGCGCCAGAATGTTTTTGGACTTTAACACGTGACGGCGTCATCAAGGCCGTCACGTGTAATTTACTCTTGACGGCCATGAGAAGATTAATACATGACGACGTCAAATCTGGATCTAGGCAATACGAGAGTTTCTTTGGCGACGAGTTGACGGCGTCAGAATTTACACGTGACGCCGTCAGCCCCTAAAATCTATATATAGTTTTCTAATTTTCTTGTATTAGGAGGAGAATTTTAGAGAGACTTTTGGGAGAACTTGTGGGGAAACCCTAGGTCGAATTTTACAGGGTTTTTCACCCTTTTATCATCCATGTTCTAATAAAGATAAGTCTTCCAATAATCATTCAATATGTCTATGTGTTGTTTGATTCTATATTATGTTTGTCTTTACTTTAACATGCTAGGCTAGGTTTTCTTTGTGTTTGCTTAGATGTAATGAAACCTAGCTATTGATTATTGGTAGGTTGTTTGTTATTAATTGTAATGGATGAATGATTTCGATGTTAGGCTTAAGAAAACTGGCAGACTTCCAATTGGTAACATGCTTGAACGTCTTAAGAAACATGATCGGATGTGTACTACAATTAATTGGTTGTATTTAATGCATAAGTAACTACTAAGGAGGCCATGTTAGGAGCTAGTAGTCAACTCCACATAGGTAGAGGTAGAAGCTTATAGAGTTAGGGAAGATCGTACACGGCCCTACGAATGGTATTAAGGAATATAACCCATCATCCACGCAATTGTAACAAACTAATCAACTAGTAAAAGATAGCTAGGGAGTAGTGAAATCTAAGTAAATACGTTTCTCTCATTATTGTTTTTCTCCACATTTACTTTCTTGTTATTTTATTTTTATTTTTATTGCATTAATAGTTAATTGGGTTAGTTGACTAGCAACTAATTCCACCCACTCTTCCAAAACCCGAGATTTTTACTTGCTTTCTAAAAAACTATAAACATACAAAAATGAATCATCCCTCACCTCTAGACCTTGTTTAATTAAGTTTTGATCCTAACGACACTATTCCCCAAGAGAACGATCAATCCCCCGGTACTTGCCACTACACTATACTACATCGGTCAGGTACATTGCCTGGTGGGGATTGCAAGCTTCTCAAGATCCCTTGAGAAGTAAAACCTTTTGCAAGGTTGCAAAACCACGCATCAAGTTTTTGGCGCCGCTGCCAGGGAATAGTTATTACTTAGGTTGAAATTTCTTTTTATTAGGTCTACTTGCTAGATTCCTTTCTAGTAAGATTTTTATTTTATTTTTATAGGTTTTCTTTAGTCTATCTTATTTCTTCATTCCTTTGTTCGTAACCATTGCCATCCGCCATCATGGAAGATGGTAATCTCTTTGACCCCGCCAACCCACCACAACAAAACCACCCACAAAACCCACCACAACAAAATCAACCTCCTAGACCCTGCACTTTAGGAGAGTACTCCCGTCCTAGCCACCAAGGCTATCGAAACACCATTGAGCTCACTCAAGGAGCCAATGTGTCTCCCTTGTGATCCGACACCATCCAGTTGGTGCAAAGCGGATGTGCATTCCATGGACTTCGTTCTGAAGATCCTAATCAACATCTCAAGGATTTCCTCAAAATCGTAGATTCCATAGATCTTGATGTTGAAACTCGAGAGACGACCCGATTGCGTCTCTTCCAATTCTCTCTACGTGACCAAGCTAGTCCATGGCTTGAGCGTTTACCCGCGGGATCTATCACCTCTTGGGATGATCTCACCACTCGTTTCCTTGCTCAATTTTTCCCACCGGGGAGAACTACCAAGCTAAGAAATGACATCTTGATGTTCCAACAAGGCAACAACATCAAGGTGAAACTCTCTATGAAGCATGGACTCATTTCAAGGACTTACTCCAAAAAGTCCCTCATCATGGCATAGATCTTTGGCTCCAAGTCCAAATCTTCTATGGCCACATCAATCTCTCCACGAGGCAAACCATTGACTAAGCGGCCAGTGGAAAGCTACATGATTGAAGTGAGGAAGAATCATGGGAACTCATAGAAGATCTTGCTCTCTATGACAACGAAAGTTGGAATGATCCCCGTGATTTGAACAAAACGGTCAAGGTAATATCCTTGCCTTCGAATAATTCAAGCACTCCCGACCGTAGGATCATGGAACTTGAGGACCAAGTCAAGTTTTTCATGAAATCCTACGAAGCTCCTAAACCTTCAAGCCAAGTGAACAAAATCACTTCTTCATGCAAATTATGTAGTGGTCCCCACGGCACTCGTGATTGCGTGGAACTACCCAAACAAGCTTTTGCGGACTATGCATCCTCGCGTAGCGACGAAGCGGGAGACAAGTGGTACACTTTCAAACCCGAGCCAAACCCTTACGGTGATTCATATAACCCATCTTGGAAAAATTACTCGAACTTTAGGTGGAAACAAAACCAAAACGCACCCCAAAACAATTCTTCCACTCCACCTAATCGTTACCAATCAAACCCCTAACCGTACTTTCAACAACAATCCTTCTAACAACCATGGTAGTACCAATAATTTTGAAGGATTGATGTCCAAATTTATGGCATCTCAAGAAGCTCGTTAGCAAAGTTTGAAGCCGATTTCAAACAAAAACGAAGTGAGATGACCAATAAGATTGACACATTGTTGAATGTTCTCAATGACCGAGAATTGGGAGCACTCCCAAGTAACACGGTTAAGAATCCGAAACTAAACGTTAACGCCATATCATCTGTTTCTTCTCCTACTTGTCCACAATAATATTCGGTCAATGCCGTGAGCACGTTTCAAGCAAACCCAAATTTTTCAAAAGGACCAATTTAATAAAAATATCAAACCGGTCGATAGCATAGTTGAAACACCTCCGACACAAAAGCTTGAGGAAGAATTCAAGGAACTCCACCTTGAACGTCCGGTTATCGATTTCTTTGCTCGAGCTCCCTACTACAATGTCCTTCTAGAGAAATATGAGGAGAAACTTAAGTTGAGTAAGAAGGGGACCACCTTCGTTCAAAACAAGCTGCCTAAAAAATTAGATGATCCGGGCATATTCATTTTACCCTGTAAGATCGGAAATTCTGAGGCTTTTGACACATTAGCCGATCTTGGGTCAAGCCTAAATTTGCTTCCATTATCTCTGTACACCAATCTTAAGCCGGGAAATTTAGATGAAACAGAGGTAATCATAGGGCTTTCAGATGGAAGTGTAGCGTATCCGGTTGAGGTAGTGAAGGATGTGTTAGTGCATATAGGAAGGTTGACAATGTTAGCCGATTTCCACGTCCTTGATATGGTTAGTGACATTACATGCCCTTTATTAATAGGAAGAGGATTTTTAGCTACCGCAAGTGCGATGATTGATTTTAAGGAATCTAGAATAGCGGTAGGAGAAGGAGAAACTTGGTCGGTCTATGATGTTAAGAAACATGCCTATGATACTAATGAGGAACCAACGCCTCATTGGGTAGATTTGAATAGGAGACCATCTAGATACGGACCTTGGGTTAATAGAGACTTCATAGGACCTCAACTCCCATTTTATTTAGAGAAGGAATTTATAAACAAAACGCATTCGGTGGAGCAACTCATAGCTAGGGATGAGGAACTAAAACCCTTTGAGGATCCCTTAGTCTTTAGGAAAATGATTGAATACCTAGGAGTGATGTCTATCAACTTAGGAATGAACAAATGGAAAAGGGAAGGTGATAAATGTAAATGGAATTGGGATAAGCCACCTAAGGAAGGTGACGGATTACGGCATATGAAGATGATTCTCTATGATCCGGATGGAGAAAAATTTGAGAAGTCATAACGAACGAAGAGAACCGATAGGAAATTAAAACCTAAGTTTGATCCCAAAGATGTCCTCGATTAGGAACTCACTCATATAGGATAGGCCATGACCTTGAGTCTAGCTACAAGACTCGTTAATAAAGAAAAGCGCTTCTTGGGAGGCAACCCAAGCTTTATTTGTTTCCGTATATATGTTTTATTTTTATTGTTTGTGGCTCATGTTTCAAAATAAATTGTGAAAATGCTTTACCTTGTTGTTTAACTTTGTCTTAACTTCATATAAAGGTATTTCGCAAAAGATAAGTGTAAGCAGTGTTGCAAAAATCGGCCTACAAGACCGATTAATCGGCGATTACAAGCTGAACGGCCTTGGACCTTGGAGCGAATTACAAGGTAATCGGCCGATTAATCGGCCTTGGACCTTGGAATCGGCGATTAATCGGCCAAAAATCGCTACACGGCCCTCGACCGCCTCGGGACCGATTCACGATTTTTGCAACATTGAGTGTAAGGGAAATCTAAATTTGTTTCTAAGAACGAGCTTGAACATGAACCACAACAATATTAAATGAACATGCATATTAGTATTTGTTTGAGTCAAATGCTTGTATCGAGTCATAATGATGTTTTGCAGGAATTCCAGGAATTAAGGCGTGAGTTTTTCCAGAAATTTTCCGGAAACTTAATATAAGATTTCTGTCAGAGCACTCTGACGGCGTCAGGATTATCACCTGACGGCGTCAGGTGTAAAATTATGAAAAATTTTGCGAGTTTTGTTTTTCTACCGGAGTCTTAAAGTTTTTGTTAATTCTTTAATTTTATAAACTCCAGAAAATATGCAAATATTCATTCCACAAGCATTATATCCTTTTAATTCCTAGAAAGCAACATTAAGATATATATGTTACTTTTTCTAAGATTTTAATATATATAGATTGTCGCCGATTTTACGCGAGGTTTGCCATGATTGTTTTCTCAGGTTTAACAGGTTATATTGGATAAGAAGATGATTTATATTTCTGGAAGGAAGCTTTCAACGTTCATTTTCTTGGATGAGGATCTAACCATGTTATCACATTATCCACACCGAATGAATCAGGGGAGTATAATTGTGCCTAACATAATTTTAGCTTCATGGGTAAGTAAACGGTAGATTTTTATTAGTCAATATTGGACACTAAACTCAACATAATATATGACATGTATCATATTAGCTATCAAGTGGCAAGGTAACTTTTATAATTTCATGACTGAATGTTATAACATTTAATATATATATGTTCTTAAATTGCATGTTACCTCAGTTAGGACTAAAACAAAATAATAAGAGAGAAGGTTAGGCGCCACACAGAAGACATAACTATACTAGTGAACGATTTGTTGAGTAACTTTTAGTGGCGTATCATATCTTAGGCAACAAGATTATAAAAGAAACATAGGGAAGGTTAATTGATAAATCAATCAAATATTGGTGTTAAGACAGTGTAATATTCCTTGCCTATTTCGAACTATTGAAGGTATAATACTTAACTCATGATTTTAGTATCAATAAGTTTTGTAATTTATAAATGATACCCATGTTTAGTGGCATATATGTCTTATAAGTGTTTGGTAGTCTTAACTAATATTACAAGATATAAATGTGTACCAAGTATGGAACGTTTTTTTTAGACTCTTGCAAACTAAATTTGTCAATTAGTGTTAATATTAGTAAGTACATAGTCTTGGAACTATTAAAATTTCCTTCAGAAGAAGCATATGATTTGGAGTATAAAGTTAGAGATTAATTAAACAACTAAGACCAATTGCCAAATCAGTAATGTTTTATCATACAATGAAATCTTTATAACTTGTTGTCTAACAAAATTTATTGATTTTGAGCCAGAGACTTTTACGTATAAATGGTGTTCACATGAATCTGATTATTTGCTTCTATTTAATATAAATTATACATAAATCTGTTATTAAGAAATGCATTAATATGCATACATGATGCTATATCAAATTAGTGTTTAACCAAGAAGTATTTTAAGACATGTTTTGTTATTTTAGATGAGATAAATTACGACATATAACACTTCTACACAGTCTTACTCTAGTCATTTGTATAAGTGACTTTTAAACTAAAAAGTATATAAAGTCTCACTATATATATGCCTGTCAGTTGAGATTATTTTTGAGATTCTTGGTTAGTAATGTTTTTTTATGAGTCCAAATGGGTGACCTAACTAGTCGTCGTTCTTTGTCCGAGCATATCGTTTAGATTTTTATGAGTATTGTACTTGCCATAGGTTGCGTCTAGGAGGCCTACGTTCGAGGGTTGTTAAGTGAATACTTATTGTATCGCTCTTGTACTTGTACTCCCGTCTTACTAATTAAGGTGAGTTCTCACAACCCCGTTTTACTATTTTACTCGTTTTGGGGTGGAAAGCATGCTATGATTACTTAAACCTAAATTGGTTGTGTGTTTATGGAATTATGAATTTACTGAATTGATTTAATTTACTGAGCTATGCTCTGCTATTTTTATGCAAATTGATATGTATGCTTATGTTTGACACTTGGGAACGATTGTGAAAGTCCCCTGGAACAACACTACTTATTAAATTACTCCCACTATACGGGACGAGCCGTTGATATTTATGGATAACGCTACTAGGGGTAGAGCCATCCCCTCACTCCCACTAACCGGAGTGCATAGTATCACCTTTCCATGCTAGGTTAGAGCATGTTACTTGTAGGGGCAAGTTTTTGGCTGAATCGGCTTAAGTAGTGGACTTCTCAAGGCATAAACACGATGTATACATAATGGACATTTTGCAACTCAACAACCAATTGATAAATTTGTTTTGAAAACCACTTGGTGTACCAAAAACATGTGAACTCACCAACTATGGCCATAGTTGACCTGTTTTTATCATGCTTTTCAGTTGATCAGAAGTAAGAGGTGATTTTCGGATGCATTGCATGGGCACTCTTTTACTTGTATCATGTTATCTTTTGCAGAAGTTTAAAAACTAATGTTATCATTGGGTGTTTCATTGTTTTACCATCATAACTTTTACATCCTTTTTATTGAACATTGGGGACAATGTTCGGCCTAAGTGTAAGGGGATGGTAAATGATGATACCTTAGAGAATACAATTGCACTTGAGTTTGTTTGTTTAAAAGTAGGTGTGTAACAAAACTAAGAGAAATACTTGTTAGGGTAATTTTAGTGCCAAATTTAAATTTTTTTACAACATTTAGGAATGAAGCTTTAGCCTTAATGAGCGTCTCATTGATAGGAGTTGTATGACTAGCACGAAAAACCGTATCACTCAAAATTTCCCACCCCAAATATGTGAGGTTCGCCGCTAGATTTGTTAGGAAAAGATGCTTATGAGTGTACCGGTAGTACTTAGATTATAGAACTTGCGTTAGTGATGCATCTCGAGACCGCTACTGTGACTACATTCGTGTAGTAGGATTTACTACATGATAAGAGGCATTAGGATAACCCTTTTGTTTAAACCCGTATCATAATTACTTGACCAATGAAGTCATAATTACTTGACTAGCAAAGTCAATTTATTTTTCCCACACCTTCGCGTTGTACTCATTTTTAGTACACGATACCCCTAGTACAACCCTCAGAGCCTATCTTTTTCATTTCTAACTTTAAGCATCTTAATTAAAGATAGAATTTGTTTACAATCCACCCCAAATGTACAACCAAATCGCCTTAGCCTTCCTTGTATGCACTCATCTTTAGTGCATTATTGTTATATGTTTAAACCCTTAGCTAATTATCTAATTGATTACATGGTTGCTAAGTCGAGTCATATCTTGTACATATTGTTATGGGACGATTGGGACTCATGGGTAAAGTACTATTGTTATGGAGTATTGGGGAAGAAAATCAATTATTACCCCCATATATGCGTTAATATTTTAAAAAGTACTCCAAGTGTTTTGATTATCTTAATTTGAGTCGTTAGAATAGTTGTTTGTAGAGTATGTAAAAGTTCAAGTGTAAGGAGAAAGCAAAATTCCCTATGATGTATTATTTTGGATGGTAGGGCAAGAGTGTATGAAAAAAAATTGAAAAATCAAGAAAAAGAAAAAAAAGGGAAAGAAAAAGAGAAAAAAACATACGGACTACCATCCCGTTTCCTTTAATGTTTATTTTTTGTTTTGTTTAGTTTTTGATTAGCCTAAGTCGAGTTGAGTCTTGGCTTAGCAACGCCACATTGTACATGTAATTGACCAAGATGATTAACTCGCCACCAGTAAAGATTGCCTTTATCCAATAAAACCGTGTTTATCATATCCCTACACCTCACATTATAACCCTTTTAAAAAGACCTCTTTGATAGTTTATCCTAGGTGCTTACGCCAAGTGGTGGAGGTTTGATCGTTTCCCAAGCCTATGGTAATCTATGTGCTATGACAGGTAGTGAGAGATATTTTCCATTTTCATATTGTGATATATACTTTTATTACACCCGAGAGATGTCAGTATCTAAACACTATTTGTGAGGTGCTAGTGTATAATTTCCGTGCTTGTTTTGGTTGAAGTGGAACGATTATTTGTTGTAATTACTTTTATATTAGTGTTAAATGACCCCTAGCTTGTATTTTGATTAGAATAAAAGCGCATTTGCTTGAGGACAAGCAAATCTCAAGTGTAAGGGTATTTGATGAGACAAAAAGTGTACCGCTTTTAGGGGGTCATTTAAGCCCTAAGTCGAGATTATTTGATCAAATATTGCCCTAAATCGTTCCTTTTGTCATTTTAGGTACTTTGGAGAATAAATCTGGAAAAGGAAGCATTTTGGACGTTTTCGGAGCGAAAAGTGAAGAAAACGACAAAGTCTCCAAATCAAGCTGGAAACAGTGCTTGACGGCGTCACGTATCACATGTGACGGCGTCACGTTATGGAAAAGAGGTGGATAAAAAGATATAACGAGACGCGCCAGAATGTTTTTGGACTTTAACACGTGACGGCTTCATCAAGGCCGTCACGTGTAATTTACTCTTGACGGGCATGAGAAGATTAATACATGATGGCGTCAAATCTGGATCTAGGCAATATGAGAGTTTCTTTGGCGGCGAGTTGATGATGTCAGAATTTACACGTGACGCCGTCAGCCCCTAAAATCTATATATAGTTTTCTAATTTTCATGTATTAGGAGGAGAATTTTAGAGAGACTATTGGGAGAACTTGTGGGGAAACCCTAGGTCGAATTTTATAGGGTTTTCCACCCTTTTATCATCCATGTTCTAATAAAGATAAGTCTTTCAAGAATCATTCAATATGTCTATGTGTTGATTGATTCTATCTTATGCTTGTCTTTACTTTAACATGCTAGGCTAGGTTTTCTTTGTGTTTACTTAGATGTAATGAAACCTAGCTATTGATTATTAGTAGGTTGTTTGTTATTAATTGTAATGGATGAATGATTTCGATGTTAGGCTTAAGAAAACTGGCAGACTTCCAATTGATAACATGCTTGAACGTCTTAAGAAACATGATCGGATGTGTACTACAATTAATTAGTTGTATTTAATGCATAAGTAACTACTAAGGAGGCCATGTTAGGAGCTAGTAGTCGGCTCGACATAGGGAGAGGTAGAAGCTTATAGATTTAGGGAAGATCGTACACGGCCCTACGAATGGTATTAAGGAATATAACCCGTCATCCACGTAATTGTAACAAACTAATCAACTAGTAAAAGATAGCTAGGGAGTAGTGAAATCTAAGTAAACACGTTTCTCTCATTATTGTTTTGCTCCACATTTACTTTCTTGTTATTTTATTTTTATTTTTATTGCATTATTAGTTAATTGGGTTTGTTGACTAGCAACTAATTCCGCCCACTCTTCCAAAACCCGAGATTTTTACTTGCTTTATAAAAAACTATAAAAATACAAAAAGAATCATCCCTCACCTCTAGACCTAGTTTAAATAAGTTTTGATCCTAACGACACTATTCCCTGAGAGAACGATCAATCCCCCGGTACTTGCCACTACACTATACTACATCGGTCAGGTACACTGCCTAGTGGGGATTGCAAGCTTCTCAAGATCCCTTGAAAAGTAAAACCTTTTGCAAGGTTGCAAAACCACACATCAGCAAGCAGGGGCACTGGTTCTCCTTTGAGAACCGAACTGGAAAAAAAGCCAAGAAGTGTTTTCAGTAGGTCTTATCTGGGTTAAAACATTGGAAAGAAAATTCTTCTTGATAGACCGAAGGGCTATACCGGACGCCATGGCCTAGAGACATAGGGATTCTAAAATTACTGACGATTTTCCCATGACTTATCTAGAAGCCGCTGTGTAGAAGCTTAGTGAGAAAGTGGTCCTCCTTAGAAAACCTACCATTAGTCTCTTGTGGATACCCGACCTATCCACGGTTTTCAAGAACTCGGACTTCCAGCCCGTCTTAGCTTCTTCATCACCTAAAGACCACTGAGTTGTCTCTTGTTGTTGATACTTCTTCTTGTATTCTCAAAGTAGTTGTGATAGTTGTGTTGTGGTGTTGGATTGGTTCTTCCGTGTAAAGGACCCGATATTTGGCTTAGTACCGAAAAAAGTGTAAGCGACGTTGTGAGGTTTCTCCACCGGTTGAAGGAGCTTGTTGACATAGTGTTTACAAACTCTTGAGTTGGGTACTTGGGGAGTGGAGTAGGGCAAGGAAGGTGTCCTTGTAGCCGAACCACTATAAATCATTGTGTCCCACTTCTATCCTTTTATCTCTTTACTATTATTGCATTTATTTCTTTTCATACTAACTTGCATTATTTATATCTCAACATCCAAAGGTTTCACATACTATCAATCTAAAGTTTTATAAACTAAATTTAAATCGTTAAAAACTATTCAACCCCCTTCTAGTTTTCAACATTACGCTCACATGATATTACCGTATAAAAGATCTTAAGGTTATAGTAAGGTAAATCGTTTTTGGAACCCTAAAAAACGGATACTCACCAAAACGCTTAAAACTTTGTAAACAAACAAAGAATCTGAGAAGGACAGATCGATGCAAGAAACTAGGAGTTAAGAGGTTATTGATGAAAAACGATGGGGGCATTAAGGTTACAAAAATCACCAATAGAGAGAGAAAGCTAGGGGGTTGTAAGATGAGCCTCCTTTGTCACAAGTCCAAAGAAAGATGCCAGGAAGGCCTAGGAAACTTAGAATTAAGCATGTATCAGAGAGGGTGAATGAGGTTAGCAGGAGTAGTAGAATGATGATTTGTCAAATCTGTTGGGAAAAGGGACATAACATAAAAACGTGTACAAAGGAACCACAACCTAAACCTATAAAGGAAAAAAGGAAACCTAGAAGAAAGAATGCTGGTGCTTCCTTTTTATTCCCAAGTGGTGAAGCCGCAAATGATGATGATGACACTGGTGTTGATGAAAGTGGTGAAGCTGGTGCAGGGCCAAGTAATGTAGCTGTTGATGACATTATTGTTAATGAAAGTGGTGCAGCTGGTGCATGATCAAGTTATGTTGAGGTATGGTTCTTGTTGGTGTTCACTACTTATTATTCAGTTGTCATGATTAATACCAATTCTCTTTGATTTTGCATGTACAAATGGATGATGTTGTCTCAAAAGATCCAATTGAAGAGTTTGAGAATGACATTTCTACCCAGATAAGAATAACAAGGGTTGTACAAGATACTGAAGATACCACTGAGGCTGGTACTTTTAAGACAACAAGTTTGAAAATAAGTTGCCAGTTAGAAAGAAAAGCAAAAAGAGCCTAATCAAACCAATTACGCCGGATGGTGCATGTTCAAGTGCTGATAAAGCCTAGGATGTTGAAGATGTTCTTGCAGGACCATGAAGGAACTTGTATTTGAACTAATCTAGGAGTATTAGTTTAAAGTTTATGTATTCAAACATTGAAAGTTGTATTTGGACTAAACTATGTGTTGGTAGGAGTATTTGGACTAAAATATATGTTGGTAGGAGTATTATCTTGGATAGTGTGACTTTATGTGCACAAATTTTCTATGAAACAATCCAAGATTCCTATGATTTTATGTCCATATGCCTTTGATTCTTGCATTTGTAGTTTTTTGTTTATTAGTATACCCATTGCATGCACAAACGCAAGATTCGTGTGACTTTATGTCCGAATGTGTTTGATTACTAGTATATTACTAGTATACCCATTGCAGTAAATAAATGAAAATTAGTATACCCATTTGTTTACTGCATTATTGTGGTCCATATGTATTGTAGGCAACATTAACTGTGTAAATGTAGTAAACAAATGCACAATTCAGGCACAAATGCATAAATGTATTCTTGTGGTCGATATTACAAACACTTGCTTCTCAAATGCAGAAATGCAGTAAACAAACTCAATAAACAAACAACATTTGCAACATCAACACTTGCTTCTCCATTCATTTCATACATCAGAAAAGTACAAACAACATAAAAGCAACAAGCACGACCATTACACCTACAAATTTCCTATAAAACACCAAACTTGACTTGCTTTTTTTCAACTCCATATGCAACATCAACACTTGCTTCTCCAAATTTGACTTCTGAAAGTCAAACTCCGTTTGCAACTCTCTTATTTTTACATTGAAAGTGTAATTGTCTTCTTTCAACTGTTTTTCCCTTTGAGTTAACTTGTGCACCTCTTGTTTGTAGTAATCACTTGGTAATTCACGATCAACCCAATAAAATGTGCCACATTTTGAACCCTAAATATTAACACGAATTATATAAACCAAGTACCAATTACATTCTTAAAGGTGCGACATTATAATAATACTCGAATCATAAACAAAGTATATGAATCACTTATGTTATAATAATTGATGCATCCTAGAAAACATCTTAAAAGATGATAGATGGTTTGTGATGTTTGTTGAATAACGAGTTCTTTGTGTTTACAAATGGTAGGAGGTGGAGGACGACAACTTCCATTAGAAGATGAAGAAGACATTTTTGTGTTTTGTGTTAGGTTTGGGTGACTATGTGTTTTGGGGAAGAAGAAAAAAAAAAGATATCTAATACAAGTGGGAATCCTATGTGGCATGTCCATGTAGGATTAATGTAGCTTGTTCCGGTAAAACAAACACAAAACAAGAAAGTATGTTACATTAAGTGGAACAAAAAAATAAAAAATAAAAATAAAAATAAAAATAAAATCATGCATTAAATCGGTATATTTGAAAAAGTTTGTTACTATTGTACGGCTAAAACCCAATAATAAACGTAAAACATAAAAAAACAATCATAAATTTTGCACTCACGTGTCCAAATTGCATGGTCGAATCGAATCCATAGTCGAATTGATGGCCTGTAATTATCATACTATGTGAGATACTGGGATCCAGAATGAAAAGGGTATCTGTGCATTTTTTTAGTTTTCGTTATAAATTGATACCTGAGGTTCTTCCCAGCTTTTCGACAGGCGTTCTCATGTTAATACCCGCATTTGCACTCACTCGGCCTCCGGAGGTGACACCAAGTTGAGGGTATTTCAGTAAGGTCCAATCGAATACATAATCGAATTGATAGCCTGTAGTTAACATATTATGTGAGATACTGGGATTTGAGATGAAAAGGCATCTGTGCATTCAAATTTATAGGTTATGTGCAAATTTAACCTTCACGGATAAATAGGTCTCTAAAAAGCCTCTTCACATACGAATAGTTGGGTTTGTCTTCAAATCTCAGTGACCGACAATAGTGGAAGTATGATATAAACTCCCATGGGTAGGATTTACATAACACCTGTTCAACAAAAAATTTCTTTTATTGTTAACAATGAAGCGTTTCTGCAATCCAATGTACTTTTTCATTTGTTAACAGATGGCTTTGTCTGCATTTAAATCACATTTTGTATGGCACCTCTATTGGAGTAAAAATCTTCTTTTCACTTATTTTGTCGTATTTTTGTTTCTTGTTTCCTGCTCTAAGTCCTTGTGATGGAAGGCTTCCTCTTAGGAAATACATAAGAACGTAACCAAGAGATTCAAGATCATCTCGTCTACTTTGCTCTGCAGCGTGATAGATTGATTTCATTATTATCTAGCTTCTATCAAAAACTTTGTTCAAAATATAGTAATTGTAATCAACAACTCACCAACACCAAGGTGTGTATTGACACTTGCGTAGCGAGCGGTGCCTTTAAGATTTTTGTTTTCCCTAAAAAAATTTCAACGAGTTCATATAACATATATTATAAAAATTCATTTGATCATAATTACGTTAGTTAGTTATGAAACTGAATTAAATAACATACAAAAGGTGTCGGCCGGAAAATACGAACTGTTTTTTGACCCATCCATTATTTTTACCATGATATGATTTATTCGACTAAAAGAAGATCGTATTTACCTGTATGGTATGTGTATATGAGTTTGAAGGTCCTTATATTTTTTAGCAACCCCGTAATCGATGATGTACACCTGCCAAAATAATGGCAATGAGTATTATGCTATGCGGGGGTCATATGCACACCACAATAAATGGTGTGCACACAATAAATATGCATATGTGTTGTCGTATCATGTGCATTACTATTAGGATTTTGTGGTGACTCGCTTATTGTTGTATGCATATCACCTCTCTATGCTCAAGTCAAAAGTTTAAATTTCAACTCTTAGCATGAAAGTCTTTAACAAAATCTACCAGGAAGCAATTTATATCATATATTCTAAAACAAAGAAGATCAAAAATTTTGGTAATCAGTCACTCAAATTGCTTATTAAAACATGCACATTTTAGAGCGATGTAACTGGTGAAAACGTAAAAAATTTTGGTCAAGTTAGGTTTCGTTGACCTACCAAGGTTTTGGTTGTCCTAATTAAAAGATCCAATTCTATTTATTTATTACTCATGAAGTGCTATCAATAAGTATATGACATTTGAGCATATAGTAGGCGACTTTTACACGGTTTGACCCATATGAATCATTTAATTTGTAGCTAAATCATATAATTTCTTCATTTGACCCGTATCAATAAGCCGAACAACTACCTGATTTGCTTTGCGGCCTACGCCCATTAAGAAGTTATCCGGCTTTATGTCACGATGAAGAAAACCCCTTGCATGCATGTACTCAACTCTGTTTATCTGGAAAAGTTGGAATAAATGAATAACAGTTTTGATATTATAAAAAATCATTTATGACATTGAATGTTTATGAGCACTTACTAACTGTTCTGCAAGCATTAAAACTGTCTTCAAGCTTAACTTTTTACTACAATATTCGAAAAGGTCTTCAAGGCTTGGTCCAAGAAGGTCAATAACCAAGGTTCTAAAAGGCGCGCCTTAGCGCCGCTAAGGCGTCGCTAAGGCGCGAGGCGTGGCTTCGGCGTGACAAAATAGACCAAGGCGTCGTCTTGAGGCGTGGCGCCTGATGAGGCGCGAAAAGGCGTGGTAAGGCGCGCCTTAGCGCGAGGCGTGGCGCCTTATTTAGAAGCTTTTAAAGAATTTAGTAGTATTTGGGCTTTTTATTTTTTAAATGGTTTAGTAGTATTTGAATTTTTGGGCTGAATTTTCTAATTACTAAAATCATGAATTTTCTAATTATTATATAAATTTACAAAAAAAATTATGCCGCCTTGAGTCACGCCTTATAAAACGCTATAGCCTCGCTATGGCTCGTAAGGCTTGAGGCTTGGCTTTGCCACCACGCCATGCCTAACGCTATTTATAACCTTGTTAATAACCATGGTATTATACTCTCCCTCGACTCCGAACCACTTAAGGTTTGGTATTCCGGCTTCATTTAAATTTATCAGATAATATGTAAGAGTTTTGAGCAACTTGGCTTTTCATTTAATGGGTGGAAAAATAGGTGGGTCGGGTCAGGATTGGGTCACGGGTCTAGATGGGTGTTATAGAAATATGGGTCTAAATGTGTCTAGGTCTAGATGGGTTTTCGTCCGGTTGACAAATTATTATTATTATTATTATTATTATTATTATTATTATTATTATTATTATCACTTTTATTAAAAACTTATAGGATTTACAAGTAATTAGTGGGGACCCGAGACACGATTTGAGCCCCTACTCCTCTAGCTATAGCAAAGCCAATCCTACTAAAAATATGAACAGCAGCACGTGTTCCAATGTCTTGAGTCATAGAGAACTTTCGGATTCGCTTCAGTAAGGCTACCGCATCCTTCTCAAGTTCCCCAAAAGAAGAGAATGAGAAGGGGAGGAACCTATATCCAATATTTGCGCACTTAGCTTCATACTTGACACGTTTACGTTGTGCAGCTTCAATCACAACACGACCTGGCACAAAATCCCAAGAGTAGAGCAACATATCAGCCGGACGTAAGGGGTTGTCCCTTTCTCCAATAAGCCCAATATCCACTTCTTTACGAGCCGAAACCCCCGACTGTGAACATATGTCAACAAGAGTACCGCGCACCATGTTATGCCGGTGTTTAATACCAATAATACCAGCACATGATACAGCATGGTTGATGAGGCGAAAAATGAACTGTTTTTAGGGGGTCATTTAAGCCCGAATTAGTGATTATTTGATCAAATATTGCCCTAAATCGTTCCTGTTGTCATTTTAGGTACTTTTGGAGAGAAATCTTGAAAAGGAAGCATTTTGGACGTTTTTGGAGCATAAAAGTGAAGAAAACGGTAAAGTCTCAATTTTCCTTGCTAGGAACAGTACCTGACGGCGTCAAGAGTTACAAAAGAGGTGGATGTGGATAATACACGTGACGATCCAGAGAGTTTTGTGCATTGGAGATGACGGCGTCACCCAAGGCCGTCATGGTCCAAGTATTAGTTATGGCCCAGAAGAAATTTACACATGACGGCGTCACAATTGGATCTAGGCAATACGATTTCATTATAGGCGGCGAGTTGACGGCGTCACAAATTCCTTCTTGATGCCGTCACCCTGTAAAATCTATATATAGTTTTCCAAATTTCATTCATTAGTGTGCAACTTTGAGGGAGAAACCCTAGGCCGATTTTTACAGCTTTTTCAAGGGTTTCAACCCTTTGAAACTTTCATGTTCAATTTGAGATAAATACTCTTTCAATTCAATCAATTTGTCTATGTGTTGTTTGAATATATCTTACGCTTGTCTTTAATTTAACATGCTAGGCTAGATTTCTTTTGTGTTTGCTTAGATGTAGTGAAACCTAGATGTTAATTATGGGTTGATTGTTTGTTTATAGTTGTTACGGATGATTGTATTCGATGTTAGGCTTAAGAAAACTGGCAGACTTCCATTGGTAACTTGATTGAATGTCTTAAGAAACATGATCGGAGGTGTACTACGATATTTGGTTGTATTTAATGCATAGGAGAATTCTAATGATCCCATGTTAGGAGCTTCTAATGGCTCGACATAGGAGTGAAGTAGGATGCTATAGAGTTAGGGAATATTGTACACGGCCCTACGACTAGTATTAAGGAACATGACCCGTCATCCATGCAATTGTAACAAGCTATCAACATGTAAAAGATATCTAGGGAGTAATGAAACATAAGTAAACACAACTTCCCCCATCATTGTTTACACCACTAGTATAATTAGTTTAATTTTCATTTATGTTATTTTACTTTCATTGCATCTTAGTTAACTGGGTTAGTTGGCTAGCAACTAATTCCGCCCACTCTTCCAAAAACCAAGATTTTAATTGCTTTTATAAAATATAAAAATACAAAAAGAATCATCCCTCACCTCTAGGCTTAGTTTAAGAGACTTTCTAATCCTAGCGACACTATTCCTGAGTTGGACGATCAATCCCCCGGTACTTGTCACTATACTATACTACAACGATCAGGTACACTGCTTGGTGGGGGTTGTAAGCTTCTCGAGATCCCTCGAGAGGTAAAGCATGGTGCGATTCCCACGTATCAATGGTCCCAATAAATATCCCCCGTAAAGACCCTGGAACAAGCTGAACACGGCATCTGAACTGAGAACAAGGGAACACCTAGCCGATAACATAACACACACCGGTAGGTCCGAGCATTCATAGTCTGCCCCAACCGAGATATCGGAACCACCATAAGCCAATCCGAAGTGTAGTCCTTCGTTTGAGATTTCCATAACGCCGTCTGTCGAGTAGATAGGGAAAAAGTGGATTCAGCCACATGGGTAACACGTGTGAAATATATATCTGCCAATTTCTTCATGAGTTTGGGGGCAGCGATCTCACTTGGATTACTCAAAAGGTCAATCTCCATTTTATCATTAAAAGTACACAAGGCATCATCAAAGGAAGGCCCAGAAGTTACAATACCAGAATGTCGGAGGAGCTTAGTTTGTAAGCTAGCCGATTGGAGTCTCGACGCAAGGAATGCATAGTTTAAGACATCACCTGCAGAGTATACACCAAGCCCCCCAAATGCAAAGGGTAAGGTAGCAAGCCTCCATTCCCAATCACCAAAACCAGGCCTAGAAGCAGTGACAATACGCTCAAGAGAAGAACGAAGTGCCATATCAAAAGAAATCTGAGCACGCTCAAAGACCCGAGGAGAACATGTGCGCATTGAAAAACATTATTATATATATATATATATATATATATATATATATATATATATAAAATAACCGTCACGTTTCATTGACAACATGGAAATTACATAAAACTGGAAGGAAGTCTAGACACAATCTGTGCTCCCACTCCTTTTTGAATACAGAAACTAACTCGATGAAAAATAAAAACACCAATCTTAATATTATTAGAGTGGCTGCTGGCAATAGACTTGATACGAGAAAGTGTATTCAAAGCTTCCACCTCAAGTTCCCCAAACGTAGAAAAAGCAAAAGGGACAAACTTGTATCCATTGTCTTCACACTTGGACGCATACTTCTTCTTTTTCTTTTCCACAACACTACTCAAAACGGAGAGATCCCAGTCACATCCAGGCATGCATCCTTACCTTGGAGCCAGTTGAATAATAGCATATCTACAGGGCGTAATTCTCTCCCTTCCTCTGAAAGAAACCCCATTGGAGCCTCCTTACGCACCATGATCCCTGCCTTGGAACATATATCAACAAGGATATTACGCACCCGATTATGCCTGAACTTAACAACCACTTCACTAGAACAGTGGACCGCGTGATCCCCCATTGGTCCATAGTGTGTACATTGCAACTCGGGCCTAGGCTGCCTTCAGAGACATAGGAATCGTGAGCCTGTAACATAGCACAGACCGAAATTGGCGATGATTCATCCTCTGTCCCAAACCATCAATAGGGATGGTGAAAAGAAAATCCTGTGCATGTGGGGCGCGAATACTACTAAGGATAGCCACTTGCCGTGGGCTTAGCCAGTACTTGGAAACAAGGTCTTTCTCAATGACACCGAAATAACACTTTGTCAAGGTTTTCATCATTTGGGGGGCAGAAGCGCCCCTGGTGACAGTGAGGAAGTCAGTGTTACAAGTAGCGTTGAATTTATTCAAGGCATGCTGGAATGAAGGGCCATGTGCAACAATACCCGTTTTGGTATTATTATTATTATTATTATTATTATTATTATTATTATTATTATTATTATTATTATTATTATTATTATTATTATTATTATTATTATTATTATGTGTAAAAGATGAAAAAAGTAAAAAATAAAAAATAAAAAATAAAAAAATTGACCCACTAGACCCGTTGGGTAATTATTATTATATAATTGCACTATCTATCATATACCCATTAGACTAATCTATAATATTTAGGGAGACCCAACTATACCAATCACTTACTAGATATTTACCTAACTAGACATATGTTGAACCAATTAATGGGTCTCAAATTGCCAGTTTGCCACCTCTAATTGCAGTTCTTGCATGAACACTAGAATAAAAACATGTGTTTGGATATCTGTTTCTATACAGTATTGGTGATTTATAAACATAAACATGGAGCGAGAGACTCACTTCCTCCTTGGAGAAGCATATTGATACGTGGGAATCGCACCAGGCTTTACCTCTCGAGGGATCTCGAGAAGCTTACAACCCCCACCAGGCAGTGTACCTGATTGTCGTAGTATAGTATAGTGACAAGTACCGGGGGATTGATCGTTCAACTCAAGAATAGTGTCGCTAGGATTAGAAAACCTAAAAACTAAGTCTAGGGGTGAGGGATGATTCTTTTTGTATTTTTATAATTTATAAAAGCAATTAAAAATCTCGGGTTTGGAAGAGTGGGCGGAATTAGTTGCTAATCAACTAACCAAATAACCAAGATGCAATCAAAATAAAATAACAAAAATGAAATGAAATCTAATTAAACTAGTGGTGTGAACAAGAATAGGGAGAGTTGTGTTTACTTAGGTTTCATTACTCCCTAGATATCTTTTACAGGTTGATAGTTTGTTACAATTGCATGGATGACGGTTCATATTCCTTAATACTAGTCGTAGGGCCGTGTACAATATTCCCTAACTCTATAGGATCCTACTTCACTCCTATGTCGAGCCGTTAGAAGCTCCTAACATGGGATCATTAGAATTCTCCTACGCATTAAATACAACCAAAAATCATATTACACCTCTGATCATGTTTCTTAAGACGTTCAAGCATGTCGCCAATGGAAGTCTACAAGTTTTCTTAAGCCTAACATCGAATACAATCATCCGTAACAACTATAAACAAATAATCAACCCATAATTAACATCTAGGTTTCACTACATCTAAGCAAACACAAAAGAGATCTAGCCAAGCATGTTAAATTCAAGACAAGTGTAAGATATATTCAAACAACACATAGACATATTGATTGAATTGAAAGAGTACTTATCTCAAATTGACATGAAAGGTTTCAAAGGGTAAAAACCCTTGAATAAGCTGTAATATTCGGACTAGGGTTTCTCTCCAAAGTTACACCCTAATTGTTCATCTCTAATGAATGAAAATTGCAAAACTATTGATGAGGCGAAAAATGAACCACTTTTAGGGGGTCATTTAAGCCCGAATTCGAATTTATTTGATCAAATATTACCCTAAATCGTTCCTTTTGTGATTTTAGGTACTTTGGGAGAGAAATCTGGAAAAGGAAGCAATTCGGACGTTTTTGGAGCATATCTTAATTTTCCTTGCTGGAAACAGTAGGTGACGGCGTCAAGAAGAAAATCTTGACGGCGTCAAGAGTAATTTCCATGACGATCTAGTACAGATTTGACGGCGTCACAAGGTAGGGCGTCAAGAGGAAAATGCATGACGGCCTGGAAACACATAACACTTGACGGCGTCAAAAGTAGATCAAGGCAGTTCGAGGAGTATTTTGGCGGCGAGATGACGGCGTCACAAATTTGTTCTTGACGCCGTCAGACCCTATTTCCTATATACAGTTTTCTAATTTTCACATTAAAAAGAGAGAAGTTTTGGAGAAACCCTAAGTACGAACTTGGTACGAATTTTACAGGTTTTTTAAGGGTTCTTAGCCCTTGATCCCTTTCATGTGTAATTGAGATAATTATTCTTTTAATTCAATCAATATGTCTATGTGTTGGTTGTCTATATCTTGTTCTTGTCTTAATTCCATCATGCTAGGCTAGATCTATCTTGTATTTGCTTGGATCTAATGAAACCTAGATGTTAATTATGTGTTGATTACTTGTTTATGGTTGTATTGGATGAATGAATTCGATGTTAGGCTTAAGAAAACTGGCAGATCTCCAATTGGTAACATGCTTGAACGTCTTAGGAAACATGAACTGACGTACACTAGGTTTTATTGGTTGTATTTAATGCATGAGTAAATTCTAATGATCCTATGTTAGGAGCTTCTTAGCCGGCTCGACATAGGAGTGAAGTAGGCACTCATAGGATTGGGGAATTAAGTGCGCCACCCAATGAATGGTATTAAGGAATACAATCCGTCATCCATGCAACTATAACAAGTAATTAACGTGTAAAAGATATCTAGGGAGTAGTGAAATCTAAGTAAACACATTTTCTCCACTTATTGCTCACAACTTTAGTATAATTTAGTTTATTTTTCATTTCTAGTATTTTATTTTGATTGCATCTTTAGTATTGGGTTATTTGACTAGCAACTAATTCCGCCCAAATCCTTCAAACCCGAGATTTTTACTTGCTTTCTAAAATAATATATAAATACAAAAATAATCATCCCTCACCTTTAGAACTATTATTTAGGTTTTCTAATCCTAGCGACACTATTCCTAGCTGAACGATCAATCCCCCGGTACTTGTCACTATACTATACTACAACGATCAGGTACACTGCCTGGTGGGGGTTGTAAGCTTCTCAAGATCCCTTGAGAGGTAAAGCCTGGTGCGATTCCCACGTATCAAGTTTTTGGCGCCGTTGCCGGGAAATAGTTATTGTCTAGGTTAGAATCTCTTTTTATTAGGTCTACTTGCTAGATTCCTTTCTAGTAAGATTTTATTTTTTATTTTTAGGTTTTCTTTAGTCTATCTTATTTTCTTTGTGTTTTTGTTCGGAACTCTTCACCACCCGACATCATGGACGATGGGAACGTCCTTGAACCCGTCATCCCACCACAACAAAACCCACCACTAGAACCTCTTAGGCCCCAAACCTTAGGAGAGTATTCCCGACCTAGCCACCAAGGCTACCGAAACACCATTGAGCTCACCGGAGCCAATGTGACCCCCTTGCGATCCGACACCATCCGGTTGGTGCAAAGCGGATGTGCATTCCATGGACTTCGTTCCAAAGATCCAAATCAACACCTTAAGGACTTCCTAAAAATTGTAGATTCCATAGACCTAGGTGTTGAAACTAGAGAGACAACCCGATTACGCCTTTTCCAATTCTCTCTACGGGATCAAGCTAGTCAATGGCTTGAGCGTTTACCCGCAGGATCCATCACCACATGGGATGATCTCACCACTCGTTTCCTTGCTCAATTTTTCCCACCGGGGAGAACTACTAAGCTTAGAAATGACATCTTGATGTTCCAACAACGTCAAAATGAATCTCTTTATGAAGCATGGACTCGTTTCAAGGACTTACTCCAAAAAGTCCCTCATCATGGCATAGATCTTTGGCTACAAGTCCAAATCTTTTATGACCATATCGATCTCTCCACTAGGCGAGCCATTGACCAATCGGCCGGTGGTAAGCTGCGTGATCTAATTGCGGAACAATCATGGGAACTCATAGAAGATCTTGCTCTCTATGACAACGAAAGTTGGAATGATCCCCGTGATTTGAACAAAACGGTCAAGGCAATATCTTTGCCTTCGAACAATTCTAGCACTCCCGACCGTAGGATCATGGAACTTGAGGACCAAGTCAAGTTTCTCATGAAATCTTACGAAGCTCCTAAGCCTTCAAGCTAAGTGAACAAAATCACTTCTTCATGCGAATTATGTAGTAGTCCCCACGACACTCGTGATTGTGTGGAACTCCCCGGAACTGCTTTTGCGGACTACGCATCCACGCGTACCGACGAAGCGGGAGATAAGTGGTACACTTTCAAGCCCAAGCCAAACCCTTACGGCAATTCATACAACCCCTCTTGGAAAAATCACCCAAACCTTAGGTGGAAACAAAATCAACCCAATTCTTCCAATCCACCTAATCGTTACCAACCGAACGGTCCACCCTCCAACCGTACTTTCAACAACAATCCTTCTAACAATTATGGTAGTACCAACAATCTTGAAGGATTGATGTCTAAGTTCATGGCATCTCAAGAAGCTCGCATATCTAAGTTTGAAGCCGATTTCAAACAAAAACAAAGCGAGATGACCACCAAAATTGACGCATTGTTGAAAGTTCTCAATGACCGAGAAATGGGAGCACTCCCAAGCGACACGGTCAAGAATCTGAAACTAAACGTTAATTCCATATCTTCAGTTTCGTCACCCACTTCGTGTCCACAATACTACTCGGTTAAATCGACGAGCACGTGTTTCAAACAAAACCAAATTCTTCAGAAGGACCAATCAAGTAAAACACCCGAACCGGTCAAAAGTATAGTTGAAACACCTCTTACGGAAGACCTTGACGATGAATTCAAGGAACTTCACCTTGAACGCCCCGTCATTGAAGTCTTAGCGCGTGCTCCTTACTATAATGCCCTCCTAGAAAAATATGAGAAGTTTAAACTAGGTGAAAATGGGACCGCCTTCGTTGAAAACAAGTTGCCTAAAAAGCTTGATGATCCGGGTATATTTGTTTTGCCTTGTAAGATAGGAAGATCTGAAGCTTTCGACACACTAGCCGATTTAGGGTCAAGCCTCAACTTGATTCCCTTATCCTTATTCACCGCTCTTAAGCTAGGAAAGTTAGAGGAAACGGAGGTATTGATAGGGCTAGCGGATGGGAGTATTGCCCACCCGGTTGGAATGATTAAGGATGTAGTTGTTCACGTAGGAAAGTTAACTATATTAGCAGATTTTCACGTCCTAGACATGTGATACGTGGGAATCGCACCAGGCTTTACCTCTCAAGGGATCTTGAGAAGCTTACAACCCCCACCAGGCAGTGTACCTGATCGTTGTAGTATAGTATAGTGACAAGTACCGGGGGATTGATCGTTCAGCTTAGGAATAGTGTCGCTAGGATTAGAAAACCTAAATACTAGTTCTAAAGGTGAGGGAAGATTCTTTTTGTATTTTTATATTTTATGAAAAGCAAGTTAAAATCTCGGGTTTGAAGGATTTGGGCGGAATTAGTTGCAAATCAACTAACCCAATACTAAGATGCAATCAAAATAAAATACTAGAAATGAAAATAAACTAATTTATACTAAAGTTGTGAGCAGTAATTGGAGAAAATTGTGTTTACTTAGATTTCACTACTCCCTAGACATCTTTTACACGTTAATTACTTGTTATAATTGCATGGATGACGCATCGTATTCCTTAATACCATTCATGGGGTGGCACACTTAACTCCCCAATTCTATGAGCTCTTATCTCCTCCTACACCATGCCCAGCACAACTATAGAGATTGTAAACAGTGGCTCATGCATTAAATACAACCAATAAAGACCTAGTGCGCGTCGGTTCATGTTTCTTAAGACGTTCAAGCATGTTACCAATTGGAGATCTGCCAGTTTTCTTAAGCCTAACATATAAATCATTCATCCAAGACAAGAATAAACAAGTAATCAACACATAATTAACATCTAGGTTTCATTAGATCTAAGCAAACACAAGATAGATCTAGCCTAGCATGATGGAATTAAGACAAGAACAACATATAGACAACCAACACATAGACATAATGATTGAGTTAAAAGAACACTTATCTTGATTACACATGCAAGGTATCAAGGGGTTGGAACCCTTGAAAAACCTATAAAGTTACACCAAAATCGTACTTAGGGTTTCTCCCCGAAAACTTCTCTCTTTAAATGTGAAAAATTAGAAAACTATATATAGGAAAAGGGGTCTGACGGCGTCAAGACAAAGCTTGTGACGCCGTCACCTCGCCGCCAAAACTAATCTCAGACTGCCTTGATCTACATTTGACGCCGTGAAGACTTAATCATTTCCAGGCCGTCATGACTTTTACTCTTGACGCCCTACCTTCATGACACTGTCAAATCACTTCTGGATCGTCATGGAATTTTGCTCTTGACGCCGTCAGGGAGTTGCTCTTGACGCCGTCACCTACTGTTCCCAGCATGGAAAATTAAGACTTTGGCGTTTTCTTCACTTTTATGCTCCAAAAACGTCCGAATTGCTTCCTTTTCCAGATTTCACTCCCAAAGTACCTAAAATCACAAAAGGAATAATTTAGGGCAATATTTGATCAAATAAATTAGAATTCGGGCTTAAATGACCCCCTAAAAACAGATCATTTTTCGCCTCATCAACATGGTTAGTGACACTACATGCCCATTATTGGTAGGAAGAGGATTTTTAGCAACCGCTAGCGCCATGATAGATTGTAAGGAGTCTAAGATAGCGGTAGGTGAAGGCGATACTTGGTCGGCGTATGATGTAAAAAGCATAGTTATGATTGTGATGATGAACCGACACCGCATTGGGTAGAGATGAATAGGAGACCATCTAGATATGGACCTTGGATAGAAAGGAACTTCATAGGACCTCAATGCCCATTTTATCTAGAGAAAGATTTCGTTGAAAAGACACATTCGGTAGAACAACTCATAGCTAGAGATGAAGAGCTAGATCCCTTTGAGGACCCCTTAGTCTTTAGGAAGATGATTGAGTTCTTAAGCGTAATGCCTATTAACATAGAGATGAATAAGTCGAAAAGAAAGGGAGACAAGTGTAAATGGAGGTGGGACAAGCCACCTAAAGAAGGTGACGGATAATGGCATATGAGGATGACTTTGTATGATCCGGATGGAGAAAAGTTTGAAAGGTCATACCATACTAAGTAAACCGATAGGAAGTTGAAACCTAAGTTTGATCCCAAGGATGTCCTCAATGAGGAACTCACCCGTATCACGTAGTAACCCATGACCTTGAGTCTAGCTACAAGACTCGTAAATGAAGAAAAGCGCTTCTTGGGAGGCAACCCATATTTTGTGAGATTTTATTTTGTTTGTTTGTTATTTGCTTCCGTATGCATGCTTTATTTTGATTGTTGGTAGATCATGTTTTTCAATTAAATAGTGGAAATACTTTACTTTGTTGTTTTGGCCTAGTCTTAACTCCACCTAAAAGTATTTTTGCAAAAGATAAGTGTAAGGGGAAACCCCAAATATGTTTTCAAGAAACAAACCGATCATGATTCTCCACAATATTAAATGAACATGTATATTCGTATTTGTTAGAGTCAAATGCTTGTATTGAGTCATAATGAAGTTTTGCAGGATTTTCCAGGAAGTAGGACCAAGTTTTTCCAGAAATTTTCCAGAAACTTAACATAAGAATTTCTGCAGGTCACTTCTGACGGCGTCACGAGTCAACTCTTGACGGCGTCACGTGTAAAAATCTGGAAATTTTACCGGTTTTGTTTTTCTAACGGAGTCTTATGGTTTTTGTGAATTATTAAGTTTTATAATCTCTAGGAAATCTGCAAACTTCATTACACAAGCATTATATCTTATTTTGTTTTCTAGGATTTAGTAACTTATATAGGATGCCGCCGATTTTACGCAAGGTTGTCGTGTTTATTTTCTCAGGATTTACAGGTTATGTATGACAAGAAGATGATTTATATTCTGGAAGGGAAGCTTTGATTGTTCATTTTCTTGGAGGAAGATTTAACCTGGCCACCTTATTATCCATACTGAGCGAATCAGGGGAGTATTTGATTTCATTCGTTTTACTTATTTCACTTTTACATTCTTTACTTGAACATTGGGGACAATGTTCATCTTAAGTGTAAGGGGAGGGTAAAATGATGATACCTTACATATGCACTTTCGCTTGAGTTTGTTTTGATTGATAGTAGATGTGTAATAAAACTATGAGAAATACTTGTTAGTGTAATTTTAGCGCCAAATTTAAAATTTTTTACAACATTTAGGAGTGAAACTTTAGCCATAGCAAGCGTCTCATGGATAGAAGATTGTATGACTAGCACATAACCGTATATTCAGAAAAATTTTCCACCCAAATATGTGAGGTTCGCCTTTAGATTTGATAGGAAAAGCATTTACTATTAGTGCTTATGAGTGTACTGGTAGCATTTAGATTCTAGAACTTGCATTAGTGATGCATCCCGAGACCGCTAGTGAGACTACATTCGTATGGTAGGATTTACTACATGATAAGAGGCATTAGGATCACCCTTGTGTTAAACCCGTATCATAATTATTTGACCATTTAAGTCATATTACTTGGCTAGTTAAGTCAACTAATTTTTCCCACACCTTAGCGTTGTACTCATTTTTAGTACACGAAGCCCCTAGTACACCCCTCCGAGCCTATCTTTTCGTTTCTAACTTTAAGCATTTTACTTAAAGGAAGAATTTGTTACACCCCACTTAAATGTACACCCAAATCGCCTTAGCCTTCCGTGTATGCGCTCATTTTTAGTGCATTATTGTTATTTGTTAAACCCTAAGTTAACTATCTAATTGATTACATGGTTGCTAAGTCGAGTCATATCCTTGTACATATTGTTTTGGAACGATTGGGACTCATGGGTAAGTACTTATTTTATGGAGTAATGGGGAAGAACATCATATATTACCCCCATGTGTACGTTAATCTTAAAAGTACTCCAAGTGTTTTGATTTTCTTAATTCGAGTCATTAGATTAGTTTATTGTAAAGTATGTAAAAATTCAAGTGTAAGGGAA
Organism: Artemisia argyi; assembly: GCA_030686995.1. Classification (NCBI taxonomy): domain Eukaryota; kingdom Viridiplantae; phylum Streptophyta; class Magnoliopsida; order Asterales; family Asteraceae; genus Artemisia; species Artemisia argyi. The sequence goes on along the minus strand of CM060683.1, from coordinate 91,801,338 downwards.
ATTTCCATTCCCTATGATGTATTATTTTGGATGGTAGGGTAAGAATGTATATAAAAAAAAAAAAAATCGAAAAAATCAAGAAAAAGAAAAAAAAATTAGAAAAAGAAAAAGAGAAAAAAAATACGGACTACCATCCCTTTTTATTCTATGTTCATTTTTATGTTTTTGTTATTCTTCATTTATTAGCTAAAGTCGAGTCTAGTCTTGGCTTAGCAACGCCATATTGTACATGTAATTAACCAAGATTGTTAACTCGCCACCAGTAAAACTTCCTTTATCCAACAAAACCGTGTATTTCATATCCCTACACCTAACGTTACAACCCTTTAAAAGACCTCTTTGATAGTTTATCCTAGGTGCTTACGCCATGTGGTGGAGGTTTGATCCTTTCCCAAGCCTATGGTAATCTATTTTGCTATGACAGGTAGTGAGAGATATCTTCCGTTTCCATATTGTAATTTACACTTTATTACACCCGAGAGATGTGAGTATCTAAACACTATTTGTGAGGTGCTAGTGTATGACCTCCGTGCTTGTCTATTGGTCTTTAGTGGAACGATTATTTGTTGTAATTACTTTTATATTAGTGTTAAATGACCCCTAACTTGTATTTTGATTAGAATAAAAGCGCATTTGCTTGAGGACAAGCAAATCTCAAGTCTAAGGGTATATGATGAAGCGAAAAATGAACCACTTTTAGGGGGTCATTTAAGCCCGAATTCGAATTTATTTGATCAAATATTGCCCTAAATCGTTCCTTTTGTGATTTTAGGTACTTTGGGAGAGAAATCTGGAAAAGGAAGCAATTCGGACGTTTTTGGAGCATAAAAGTGAAGAAAACGCCAAAGTCTTAATTTTCCTTGCTGGGAACAGTAGGTGACGGCGTCAAGAAGAAAATCTTGACGGCGTCAAGAGTAATTTCCATGACAATCCAGTACAGATTTGCCGGCGTCACAAGGTAGGGCGTCAAGAGGAAAATGCATGACGGCCTGGAAACACATAACACTTGACGGCGTCAAAAGTAGATCAAGGCAGTCCGAGGAGTATTTTGGCGGCGAGATGACGGCGTCACAAATTTGTTCTTGACGCCGTCAGACCCTATTTCCTATATATAGTTTTCTAATTTTCACATTAAAAAGAGAGAAGTTTTGGAGAAACCCTAAGTACGAACTTGGTACGAATTTTACAGGTTTTTCAAGGGTTCTTAGCCCTTGATCCCTTTCATGTGTAATTGAGATAAGTATTCTTTTAATTCAATCAATATGTCTATGTGTTGGTTGTCTATATCTTGTTCTTGTCTTAATTCCATCATGCTAGGCTAGATCTATCTTGTATTTGCTTGGATCTAATGAAACCTAGATGTTAATTATGTGTTGATTACTTGTTTATGGTTGTATTGGATGAATGAATTCAATGTTAGGCTTAAGAAAGCTGGCAGATCTCCAATTGGTAACATGCTTGAACGTCTTAGGAAACATGAACTGACGTGCACTAGGTTTTATAGGTTGTATTTAATGCATGAGTAAATTATAATGATCCCATGTTAGGAGCTTCTTAGCTGGATCGACATAGGAGTGAAGTAGGCACTCATAGGATTGGGGAATTAAGTGCGCCACCCAATGAATGGTATTAAGGAATACAATCCGTCATCCACGCAACTATAACAAGTAATTAACGTGTAAAAGATATCTAGGGAGTAGTGAAATCTAAGTAAACACATTTTCTCCACTTATTGCTCACAACCTTAGTATAATTTAGTTTATTTTCATTTCTAGTATTTTATTTTGATTGCATCTTTAGTATTGGGTTAGTTGACTAGCAACTAATTCCGCCCAAATCCTTCAAACCCGAGATTTTTACTTGCTTTCTAAAAAATATAAAAATACAAAAATAATCATCCCTCACCTTTAGAACTATTATTTAGGTTTTCTAATCCTAGCGACACTATTCCTAGCTGAACGATCAATCCCCCGGTACTTGTCACTATGCTATACTACAACGATCAGGTACACTGCCTGGTGGGGGTTGTAAGCATCTCATGATCCCTTGAGAGGTAAAGCCTGGTGCGATTCCCACGTATCAACTATATATAGATTTTACAGGGTGACGACGTCAAGAAGGAAATTCTGACGCCGTCAACTCGCTGCCCATAATGAAATTGGATTGCCTAGATCCAGTTTTGATGCAGTCATTTGCAATTCTACTCTGGGCCGTCACTCTCATTTGGACCATGACGGCCTATGGTGACGCCGTCATGTCCCTAGTGCAAAACTCTTCTGGATCATCACGGACTTTATCCACTTCTACCTCTTGTATTGCTCCTGACGCCGTCACTTGAGAACTCTTGACGCCGTCAGGTACTGTTCCCAGCAAGGAAAATTAAGACTTTGCCATTTTCTTCACTTTTATGCTCCAAAAACGTCCAAAATGCTTCCTTTTCCAGAATTCACTCCAAAAGTACCTAAAATGACAAAAGGAACGATTTAGGGCAATATTTGATCAAATAAATTCGAATCCGGGCTAAAATGACCCCCTAAAAACGGTTCATTTTTCGCCTCATCAAATACCCTTACACTTGAGATTTGCTTGTCCTCAATTAAATGCGCTTTTATTCTAATCAAAATAGAAGTTAGGGGTCATTTAACACTAATATAAAAGTAATTACAACAAATAATCATTCCACCAAAGACCAAAGACAAGCACGGAAGTCATACACTAGCACCTCACAAATAGTGTTTAGATACTCACATCTCTCGTGTGTAATAAAGTATATATCACAATATGGAAATGGAAAACATCTCTCACTACCTGTTATAACAAAATAGATTACCATAGGCTTGGGAAAGGATCAAACCTCCACCACATGGCGTAAGCACCTAGGATAAACTATCAAAGAGGTATTTCAAATGGTTAGAACGTTAGGTGTAGGGATATGGAATACACGGTTTTGTTGGATAAAGGCAATCTTTACTAGTGGCGAGTTTATCATCTTGGTTAATTACATGTACAATATGGTGTTGCTAAGCCAAGACTAGACTTGACTTAAGCTAATAAATCAAAAATAACAAAAACATAAAACAAACATAGAATGAAATGGGATGGTAGTCCGTATGTTTTTTTCTCTTTTCTCTTTTTCTATATATTTTTTTTCTTAATTTTTTCGATTTTTTTTTCATACACTCTTACCCTACCATCCAAAATAATACATCATAGGGAATGAACATTCCCCTTACACTTGAATTTTTACATACTTTACAATAAACTAATCTAATGACTCGAATTAAGATACTCAAAACACTTGGAGTACTTTTAAGATTAACGCACCTATGGGGGTAATAAATGATGTTCTTCCCCATTACTCCATAACACAAGTACTTTACCCATGAGTCCCAATCGTCCCAAAACAATATGTAGAGGGTATGACTCGACTTAGCAACCATGTAATCAATTAGATAATTAACTAAGGGTTTAAACATGTAACAATAATGCACTAAAGATGAGTGCATACACGAAAGGCTAAGGCGATTTGGGTGTACATTTGGGTCGGTTGTAACAAATTCTTCCTTTAAGTAAGATGCTTAAAGTTAGAAACGAAAAGATGGGCTCGGAGAGGTGTACTAGGGGTTTCGTGTACTAAAAATGAGTACAACGCTAAGGTGTGGGAAAAATTAAGTGACTTTACTAGCCAAGTAATATGACTTAAATGGTCAAGTAATTATGATACGGGTTTAACACAAGGGTGATCCTAATGCCTCTTATCATGTAGTAAATCCTACTACACGAATGTAGTCTCACTAGCGGTCTCGGGATGCATCACTAACGCAAGTTCTAGAATCTAAATGCTACTGGTACACTCGTAAGTACTAATAGTAAATGCTTTTCCTATCAAATCTAATGGTGAACCTTACATATTTGAGTGGAAAATTTTTCTGAATGGTACGGTTTTATGCTAGTCATACAACTCCTATCCATGAGACGCTTGCTATGGCTAAAGTTTCACTCCTAAATGTTGTAAAAAAATTTAAATTTGGCGCTAAAATTACACTAACAAGTATTTTTCATAGTTTTATTACACACCTACCATCAAACAAACAAACTCAAGTGCAAGTGTATCCTGTAAGGTATCATCGTTTACCCTCCCCTTACACTTAGGATGAACATTGTCCCCAATGTTCAATTAAAGAATGTAAAAGTAAAACAGGTAAAAGAATGAAATCAAATACTCCCCTGATTCGTTCGGTGTGGATAGTGTGGTAACAAGGTTAGATCTTCCTCCAAGAAAATGAACATTCAAAGCTTCCCTTCCAGAAAAATAAATCATCTTCTTGTCATATATAACCTGTTAAACCTGAGAAAACAAACAAGGCAACCTCGCATAAAATCGGCGGCAATCTACATATACTAACAAGTCCTAGAAAACAAATTAAGATATAATGCTTGTGGAATGAATGTTTGCAGATTTCCTGGAGTTTATAAAACTAAAGAATTAACAAAAACTTTAAGACTCCGTTAGAAAAACAAAACTAGCAAAATTTCCAGAATTTTACACATGACGCCGTCAGGAATTAATTCCTGACGCCGTCAGAAGTGACCTGCAGAAATCTTTACGTTAAGTTTCAGGAAAATTTCTGGAAAAACTTGTGTCCTACTTCCTGGAAGATCCTGCAAAACATCATTATGACTCGATACAAGCATTTGACTCTAACAAATACTAATACACATGTCCATTTAATATTGTGGCGAATCAAGATCATTTTCGTTTCTTAAAAACATATTTGGGGTTTCCCCTTACACTTATCTTTTGCGAAATACCTTTTTATGAATTTAAGACGAAGTTAAACGACAAAATAAAGGATTTTCACAATTTTAGTTTTGAAACATGATCTACCAACAATAAAAATAAAGCATGTATACGGAAACAAATAACAATCAAACAAATAAAAATCACACAAAACATGGGTTGCCTCTCAAGAAGCGCTTTTCTTTATTTTTGAGTCTTGTAGCTAGAGTCAAGGTCATGGGCAATTACGTTATATGGGTGAGCTCCTCATTAAGGACATCTTTGGGATCAAACTTGGGTTTCAACTTCCTATCAGTTTTCTTAGTACGGTATGACCTTTCAAACTTCTCTCCATCCGGATCATATAAAATCATCTTCATATGCCATGATCCGTCACCTTCCTTAGGTGGTTTGTCCCACTTCCACTTACACTTATCCCCCTCTCTCTTCCACTTGTTCATCTCTATGTTAATAGGCATTACACATAAGAATTCAATCATTTTCCTAAAGACTAAGGGATCCTCAAAAGGGTCTAGCTCCTCATCTCTAGCTATGAGTTGTTCCACCGAATGTGTTTTATCGATGAAGTCTTTTTCTAGATAGAATGGGCGTTGAGGTCCTATAAAGTTTCTTTCTATCCAAGGTCCATATCTAGATGGTCTCCTATTCATTTCTACCCAATGCGGTGTTGGTTCGTCCTCACAATCGTAGCTATGCTTCCTAACATCATATACCGACCAAGTATCGCCCTCTCCTACCGCTATCTTAGACTCCTTACAATCTATCATGGCACTAGCGGTTGCTAAAAATCCTCTTCCTACTAACAATGGACATGTAGCATCGCTAACCATATCTAGGACGTGAAAATCCGCTAAAATAGTTAGCTTTCCTACGTGAACCACTACGTCCTTGATCATTCCAACCGGATGGGCAATACTCCCATCCGCTAGACCAATTAGTACTTCCGTCTCCTCTAACTTTCCTAGCTTAAGAGTGGTGAAAAGAGATAAGGGAATCAAGTTTAGGCTTGATCCTAAGTCGGTTAGTGTGTCGAAAGCTTTGGATTTTCCTATCTTACAAGGCAAAACAAATATACCCGGATCATCAAGCTTCTTAGGTAACTTGTTTTGAACGAAGGCGGTCGCATTTTTAACCAATTTAAATTTCTCATATTTTTCTAGTAGGGCACTGTAGTAGGGAGCACGGGCTAAGACATCAATGACGGGGCGTTCAAGGTGGAGCTCCTTGAATTCATCGTCAAGGTCTTGTGTAGGAGGTGTTTCAACTATGTTATTGACCGGTTTGACATCGGATGTTTTATTCAATTGGTCCTTTTGAAGAATTTGGGTTTGCTTGAAACACGTGCTCATTGATTTGACCAAGTAATATTGTGGACAAGAAGTAGGCGACAAAACCGATGAAATGGAATTAACATTTAGTTTTGGGTTCTTGACCGTGTCGCTTGGGAGTGCTCCCATCTCTCGGTCATTGAGAACTTTCAACAATGTGTCTATTTTGGTGGTCATCTCGCTTTGCTTTTGTTTGAAATCGGCTTCAAACTTAGATATGCGAGCTTCTTGAGATACCATAAACTTGGACAACAATCCTTCAAGATTATTGGTACTACCATAGTTGTTGGAAGGATTGTTGTTGAATACGGTTAGAGGGTGGACCGTTTGGTTAACGATTAGGCGGATTGGAAGAATTGTTTTGGTTTTGTTTCCACCTAAGGTTCGGATGATTTTTCCAAGAAGGGTTGTATGAATCACCGTAAGGGTTTGGCTCGGGTTTGAAAGTCTACCACTTGTCTCCCGCTTCATCGGTACGCGAGGATGCGTAGTTCGAAAAAGGTGTTCCGGGGAGTTCCACGCAATCACGAGTGTCATGGGGACCACTACATAATTCGCATGAAGAAGTGATTTTGTTCACTTGGCTTGAAGGCTTAGGAGCTTCGTAAGATTTCATGAGAAACTTGACTTGGTCTTCAAGTTCCATGATCCTACGGTTGGGAGTGCTAGAATTGTTCGAAGGCAAAGATATTGCCTTGACCATTTTGTTCAAATCACGAGGATCATTCCAACTTTCTTTGTCATAGAGAGCAAGATCTTCTATGAGTTCCCATGATTCTTCCGCACTAAGATCACGTAGCTTGCCACCGGCTGATTGGTCAATGGTTCGCCTTGTGGAGAGATCGATATGGTCATAGAAGATTTGGACATGGAGCCAAAGATCTATGTCATGATGAGGGAATTTTTGGAGTAAGTCCTTGAAACAAGTCCATGCTTCATATAGAGTTTCACCTTGACGTTGTTGGAACATCAAGATATCATTTCTAAGCTTGGTAGTTCTCCCCGGTGGGAAAAATTGAGCAAGGAAACGAGTGGTGAGATCATCCCATGAGGTGATGGATCCCGCGGGTAGACGTTCAAGCCATTGACTAGCTTGATCACGTAGAGATAATTGGAATAGGCGTAATCAGGTCGACTCTCTAGTTGTAACATCAAGGTCTATAGAATCTACGATTTTAAGGAAGTCCTTGAGATGTTGATTAGGATCTTCGGAACGAAGTCCATGGAATGCACATCCGCTTTGCACCAACCGGATGGTGTCGGATCGCAAGGGGGACACATTGGCTCCTTGAGTGAGCTCAATAGTGTTTCGATAGCCTTGGTGGCTAGGACGAGAATACTCACCTAGGGTTCGGGGCCTAAGAGGTTGGTTTGCTAGTGGTGGGTTTTATGGGTAGTTTTGTTGTGGTGGGTTGATGGGTTCAAAGATGTTACCACATTCCATGATGTTGGATGGTAAAGATTACGAATAAAGAAATGAAGAAATAAGATAGACTAAAGAAAACCTAAAAATAAAAATAAAATCTTACTAGAAAGAAATCTAGCAAGTAGACCTAATAAAAAGAAATCCTAACCTAGACAATAACTATTCTCCGGGTTGCGGCGCCAAAAACTTGATACATGGGAATCGCACCAGGCTTTAGCTCTCGAGGGATCTCGAGAAGCTTACAACCCCCACCAGGCAGTGTACCTGATCGTTGTAGTATAGTATAGTGACAAGTATCGGGGGATTGATCGTTCAACTCAGGAATAGTGTCGTTAGGATTAGAAAACCTAAAAACTAAGTCTAGGGGTGAGGGATGATTCTTTTTGTATTTTTATATTTTATAAAAGCAATTAGAAATCTCGGTTTTGGAAGAGTGGGCGGAATTAGTTGCTAATCAACTAACCCAATAACTAAGATGCAATCAAAATAAAATAAGAAAAATGAAATGAAATCTAATTAAACTAGTGGTGTAAACAATAATAGGGAGAGTTGTGTTTACTTAGGTTTCATTACTCCCTAGATATCTTTTACAGGTTGATAGTTTGTTACAATTGCAAGGATGACGGGTCGTATTCCTTAATACCAGTCGTAGGGCCGTGTACAATATTCCCTAACTCTATAGGATCCTACTTCACTCCTATGTCGAGCCGTTAGAAGCTCCTAACATGGGATCATTAGAATTCTCCTACGCATTAAATACCACCAAAAATCATTGTACACCTCTGATCATGTTTCTTAAGACGTTCAAGCATGTCACCAATGGAAGTCTGCCAGTTTTCTTAAGCCTAACATCGAATACAATCATCCGTAACAACTATAAACAAACAATCAACCCATAATTAACATCTAGGTTTCACTATATCTAAGCAAACACAAAAGAGATCTAGCCAAGCATGTTAAATTCAAGATAAGTGTAAGATATATTCAAACAACACATAGACATATTGATTGAATTGAAAGAGTACTTATCTCAAATTGACATGAAAGGTTTCAAAGGGTAAAAACCCTTGAAAAAGCTGTAATATTCGGACTAGGGTTTCTCTCCAAAGTTACACCCTAATTGTTCCTCTCTAACGAATGAAAATTACGAAACTATATATAGATTTTACAGGGTGACAGCGTCAAGAAGGAAATTCTGACGTCGTCAACTCGCCGCCCATAATGAAATCGGATTGCCTGGATCCAGTTTTGACGCCGTCATGTGCAAATCTACTCTGGGCCGTCACTCTCATTTGGACCATGACGGCCTATGGTGACGCCGTCATGTCCCTAGTGCAAAACTCTTCTGGATCATCACGGACTTTATCCACTTCTACCTCTTGTATTCCTCTTGACGCCGTCACTTGAGAACTCTTGACTCCGTCAGGTACTGTTCCCAGCAAGGAAAATTAAGACTTTGCCGTTTTCTTCACTTTTATGCTCCAAAAACGTCCAAAGTGCTTCCTTTTCCAGAATTCACTCCAAAAGTACCTAAAATGACAAAAGGAATGATTTAGGGCAATATTTGATCAAATAAATTCGAATCCGGGCTAAAATAACCCCCTAAAAATGGTTCATTTTTCGCCTCATCACATATATACTTTTGATTCATAATGAAGTTGAGGATGCTTCATTTTGACAGATTCCTGAAGTGTGTAGAAACAAAAATAGGCTTAGAATTACCATCAAGAAGGTTAGGATAATAAAAGAAGTTAAAAACCGTCTAAAGTGTAAAGTGCTTATACCACAACCTTCATTAAAGAATAGCTAGTAGATCGAGGGTAAGGATCTACTGAGAAGGAAACTTGAAATGAGAAGAATGAGAAATAACTATTACCAAATATATGAGATGCATCGATTTGAATTAGATGCATCTCTATTCATTTATATGCATCTCAATTAGTTTCGAAAGTTATTTTGAAGTGAAAAAGATGCAAAGTAGTACTAGCAACAAATTTGACTCGTAGGATATGAAAAATACATAGGATTCTTTTAACTTGATGAAATGCATCTAATATATGTATATACATTTATTTTTTATATAGAAAATATATTGTGGTTGTAGGACCGAAAAGTAATGATTTTTATGTGATTCGGGAGGTCTAGGTTGATCAAAGTATATGAACTCCATGTTTAGTTCTAGAGAGATAAAGTAGAGAGAAGGTGAAGAAAAAGGATAATATTAATATGAAAGTAAAGGTTACACAATTTCTCACACCCCTTATGGAGAGTCATGAGGGGTATTTATAGGCTCATAACAATATTACTATGCCTAGTGTACAATAATAGTCTCTAAAGGTACTACTTGTTACTAATCTAGTCCATTTCACGTATGTGACATTATCTTTATAAAAGAGCGAGGCTAACAATCTCCCTCCAAGATATCGTCACACGTGAATGGTTACAATGAGACCTATAAATACATAAACAATGTAAATTACAACAATAGTAAACTATGTTGACGTTGTTGAAGCGCAGAGTCTCTGTAGTCTAGATACTGAGGCAGACTTGAAGTTCTCTCTTCCGACGATCTCGGCGTATGATCTTTGACACTGACAACAAAGGTCTTTGTAGCTCTGAAGTTCAACTGTAATGGTCTAGTTAGGTTATTACACCCTCCTAACTAGTGAGCCTTTATTCTTTTTCCTGCTCCCTCCTGAACCGACAACTCTCTTTTCATCACGCAGCGGATAAAGTAGATTCAAAAGTGTAGGCACATGGTTGTCGTTCAGGGAGCATCATGATAATATACCTCACATAGTATTGCACAGAAGGTTGGTAATACGCTCCGATGTACACATCATTAGTACTTCTTCGGTTCTAGTGTAAGCACAATTCCCTCGAACAACCAACGTACTAGAGATGAAACACTACTTCTTTTGGTATGTTCTTCTCCCTCCTGATGGTTTGAATTTGTCGAAATCATCATACTATTTTGTGTACATGCCATAATTACCCGTACTTTACACTTCTGATGCAATATAGATAGACCGTGTAAGCATAATTTGTGAGAATATGTCGAAAAAAATACTCTCAATACTTGTCTCTCAAATCAACCTGTAATCAAACCTCCTTTGAATTCACCGGCTAATAGTAATGACCACACATGGAGACAGCCCGATATGACCAGCTTGAAAAAGAAGTAATCATCCCATCTTGTGACTTAATGCTTGTACGATAGATGTGACTTAATACCTATACTGAGCACTACAACGTAACTCCTTTAAGTATGAGGTTGCACGAAATATTCGTCACTTGAACAATCCACTACTGTGTGTGACACTGAGTACTACAACGTAACTCCTTTAAGTGATAGCTATACTGTGAGCACTACAACGTAACTCCTTACATCAGTAATAACTAGATTGTCAAGATTGAATTTTTTAATTTGCGCAGACAAGTTATCTTCAAAAGTCGGGCATCCAACCACCCCTAGACTTTGAGATAAATAAGTACACTTGATGTGATGCCACTTCAAAGTCAAATCAATAATACCGTACGCAAACTCCGAAGTCATTTTCTTGTCAAACCATAACAATTCTAGCCGTGAACAATGTATCCCCGTGAAATTTATATAACCAAAATACCACTAATTTTCCATTGTTAAAAATTGTATCCAAAATTTTTAGAAAATTCGGATTATACAATTTTGTAACAATAATTGCATTAGCTCATGTAACTCGCTTAAGCCAACAAACAGTCCATATTTGTGATTTTCATATTACAGCCCAACTGATTTAATTACAATCTTCATGATATGAGGCCCATGTTGTGACAATCGGATACAAAGCCCAAAACAAAATCTATACATCATATCCAAGTGAATATCCGGTTATAATAAATCTCTAAACCTAAAACACTTGAGTCATAATATCCGCCCCTAACTTTCACCTACACGCTCCTCTCACCCAACTCATATCAAATCTAGGTTTAAACTCTTCTCCTTCAAACCAATCAATAACAAAAATTATCTCATCTTCATCTCTTAATCATCATCATCGGTTCACAAAAAAACACAATCTTACAGCCGTACCGAGACCCTTGTTTCTTCATTTGTTACTTGTCTTCAAATCAAGAAGGTGCATTATAGGTTTCAAGGTCCTTCGAAGGATCTCAGGTAGGGTCGACATGCTATAAATTTTTGGTTTTGTTTCAAGTCTTCAGTCGAAACATGATATTGTTTTAGACAGTTGTAGTTGAAGAGTGTTAGGATAGATGTTGGATTAATTATGAGTTTGAAGGAGTTGTGCTGTGATGTTGAATACAGTCGATGTAATTTTTTCTTATCAGTTGACAATGGACTGATGATTATAATATAAATGAGGTCATACTTGAGTTGGTATTTGGTTAACTGAAGTCAACTTTAGTTTTGGTATTTGTTTTGTGGTTATGGTCAATGTCTGCTTCATCTTACTTCTGTTGGTCACTTTACGCATAAGTTTTCATATAGGCCAGTTTACGCAAAACATTATGCGTAGACATGTAGAAATCTTTTGCGTAGAAATCTTACACGTAGAAAACTTTTGCGTAGAAATCTTACGCGTAGAAAACTTTTGCGTAGACATGCTTTACGCGTAAACGTATCTTTTGCGTAGACCTTAGCTTTTGCGTAAGTATTACGCGTAAGACTAGGGTTTTACGCCTAAGATGAACCTTACGCATAACTTGTCCAAGTTATGCGTAGAAATTGAAGTTTCGCATAGAAAGAGGGTTTTGACCCTTTGACCACATTCCGGCGTCCTTTTCCGTTCAGATTCAGGCCAAAAAAATTCCGAGAATCTTGCTGACCATATAACAGACCCCGTTTTGACCATGTTATCAGACCACAAATTTTTGTATTGACCTGGTTGACCATTGATTCACGATATGGAACAAAAGTAATATTAATGAATACAAAAACAGTTGTAAAAAACTGTTTAAGAATAACCGTGAAAGCACAATACTTTTACCAAAAGGATACAAAAATATTGTTTAAAAACTGTTTATAAACAAAGATAAGGAAAAAAAAATTTCCAGATCTAAAAAAATGATGTAAAAAACAGCTTAAACATAGTACGAACCACAAGAAAAATCATCAAAAAATAACACCATAGCTCTGATGCCAATTGTAGGACCGAAAAGTAATGATTTTTATGTGTTTCGGGAGGTCTAGGTTGATCAAAGTATATGAACTCCATGTTTAGTTCTAGAGAGATAATGTAGAGAGAGGGTGAAGAAAAAGGATAATATTAATATGAAAGTAAAGGTTACACAATTTCTCACACCCCTCATGGAGAGTCATGAGGGGTATTTATAGGCTCAAAACAACATTACTATGCCTAGTGTACAATAATAGTCCCTAAAGGTACTACTTGTTACTAATCTAGTCCATTTCACGTATGTGACGTTATCTTTATAAAAGAGCGAGGCTAACAGTGGTGCATCTAAAAGATTAATGATGCATCTAATTCAAATCGATGAATCTCTAATGTATAGTTATAGTTATTTCTCATACTTCTCATTTTAAGACTTCTTCTCATTTGATCTTAAGTCAGTAGATCGATCGATAAGTGTCTTACTTCATTATTATTCTTTTATAAAAGTTTGGCTTTATTTTTTCTATCTACTTCAAATGTGATTACAAGTCATAACTAGTTTTTATTAATTACTCAGCAACGGAGATACAAGATTGCTTAAACTCCTAAGAGAACAGTAGAATGATGATAATAACGAAACATTACTATAAGATCCTAAACTATAATTTCCGCCCCCAAAGATAAATTTCGTGATCAATTTATGCGCGTTCACGAATCCACAACTAACTAAATACTCCTTTTTAACTTCACATAAATAACCATGTGCATGTCTTCATATACTTGTTTCACTATACTATACAAAACTGAAAACTGCAACAGAAATTATGTCTTCAAAGTTCAAACCATATTGGTTAGCTTTCAGATGCCACAACAATGTGAAATAATGGAGTTCACAAAAACACGAATTTTATTAAAACTGCTATTCATCATTAATCATTTATGTTTTCATGATGAGGTTCATGATCAACCAAAAAAAATGAACACCGTATGGTTTTTGTATGAATCCCTTAATTAGTCTATCAAAACAATCATAAGCTTCAAAATCATCATAAATCATAAAAAAGGTCAATACCAGCTTAATAGCAACTTCTTCCCCACTTTGAATATTAACACCTGCATATCATCAAACAAATATTATATTAACTAGTAAAAAATCCAACAAAAAATATTAAAAAATTGGTAACTCAAAATCTCAAATCAATATTACTTACCTGAATGAAGTTCACTATATGATCCACTCTCTATTTTCCTTCCAAGTTTAAACTTTCCACCAACAATAAGTTCCATATTTAACTTTATAAAATCAACTCTAAACCTTATTTTAACCTCAAATTAGGAGTTTATTATATATTGAACCCTATTTGATTATTTCAAAACCAAATACACTATACAAATTATAAATTCAAAAACAAAAAAAGTACCCAAAGTTTGAACCTCTATAAAAAAGCAATTATACTATACAAATTTAAGAGATACCTAAATCAAGATTCTTGATCATAAACAAAACCCAGATTTTAGTTTTGGAAATGGAGGCTTAAATCAAATTTTTAAATAATAATGGTACAAACTTGATAAGTAACACCCTTTATGAATAATGATATAGTAAAGAAATGAGATAGGGGACAAATTAACTAGAATAAAAGCACAGATGCTCTATGTACTAACCGAAATGATTCATTCCGAACAAAATAATCACAAAAATATCATTATTAACTATGAAACATGTTAAAACAGGTCAATTCCACACGCGAATGCCTTTTGACTTATATTAAGTTCTTATTTTATTTTATTTATTTATTTTATTATATCAAGTTCTTAGCTTATTTGACATCTTCTTCCTCTCGACTGTGGTGAATGCCTTTGTTTCCGACGAGTTCACTTTTTCTGGCAAGCATATGGTATGTTCAGAATATCGATCATTACAAGTTTTAATATTATGTTCATCTCTGTTTGTGCGTCGAGAAACTTGCAAAGGTAAAAATTTTTAAGCATCAAATACACTGATTATACCAAGAATGGAAACAAAAACTAAATGAATTTAATATCAAACGCACATATTCATCAGCTGCCAAACAAACCATATATATACCCTCTGTTAATTTAACAAAAAACATAAAAATGAGAAAGACGAACTTAATTAATGATGAAACAAACATTTATTATGATCAAGCAATGACGTTCAAAGAGGCCTTGTAAGTCTTATCATGATTCAATGTATTCTTAGTTATCGAGAGTAAATTGTAAAAACTGTCCTTGTGGCATGTCCGATATGCTGGAGGACGAAATATTTGAATTTCCATGTAATTTTTTAAAGTGACTTAGTGCTTCATCAAAAGACAATCTTTCCTATAAGCCCGTTTCCAATTCAATTGCGCAGAAGTTTGTTGGAGCAGTGGTAGGTAACTTTTGTGATTTGTTTATTATTGGTATGAAATTCAACGAGGCATTCGTGTGTAACGACAAGGCATCAATTCCATCTCATCAATAATAAAAAATTGAAAAATAAAGTAAACGTTAAATCCCCTGTGCATTAGCAGCCCATCCACTGTGTAATCTCCTGTAAAATTTCCCTATGAATAGTAAAGTTAATCAAAGATTAATATATCATTACGTTAATTAATAACGTTTTTACCGATAACAAATTTTTTTTTATTATTTATTTAAATATGCTATGTTACTCAAAATCACTACGATACTTAAAATCCTTTTTTCTCGGAACGATGCTCACACATGTACCACTATAATCTAACAACCGCGAGAATATTAAATTTTTACCACTTACGAACTTACGTAACAAATTTTAACTAAACGCGTTCGACAACGTCCGGACTCACGTAAACGTCACACTAATTAAATACTAAACTATTCACTAATTATAATTAACAATTTTACTAATTACAATTACCTCCAAACCGGACCTTTAATTACACCAAGCCCAACAAATAATTTTGTCCTATTACTATTCCTAGCCCAAAACCAAATCAAGCCCATTTCCTTTGTTTTGTTTTCAAATCACTCGACTAGCACCAACTAGAAACGAGCTTCGTATGCTCAAATCCTACACACGACACCCCTATATTTTTACACATACTCGTTCCTCCCCTAGCCAAAAATTAGAGTGTCGATTTTTAGCCTCTTACGTTGAGTCTAGATACGATTGTACGAGGCAAATCAATTGTCCCAAAAACGATTTTATAAAATTTCAACATATCCAAAACTCAACCATTTTAACCCACGTTTGTTTCTAAAACATCCTAAACTCCTTCTAAACACAAACTAAGGTCTAAATATTGCCAAGTTATCAAAATTCCACAAGTTCCAACCGATTTACTAATCGGTTAACAAAAGAAATGTAGTCGACATACATGATTCAAACCAAACTATGTCGACCTTTTATAATATATTTCACAAGTACCATTTCGTTTTTATTCACTAGGCAAAGTACCATGACCTTTTATAATATATTTCACAAGTACCATTTCGTTTTTAAATTGCCAATACCCACGTTTTCGTTGAATGTAAGCATGTCGACCACCAGAAACCAAAACATGGAGTGAAATGTTTACTCTTACAACTTTAGGACTTTTGCGATCACGTAACAATCACATCACATTAAAACTTAGACACTAGAACACACTAGGAACCATATATAAATCCCATGCATGCATGCTTGCGTTTTCTACTTCCATGCAAACCGAAAATTACCAAATATTTCTAAGTAGTAAAGCTAGGCATTGGGTCGAAGCATTGGGTAGGAAGTCATGGAATTCGTGTGGGTTTAGGAGGAACAATTGGTTGTTTGTGAACCTTGATCGAGCAAACTAACACGCTACGTACTCATACCACTTACTTCTCGACTCTACGTCTCATTTACCCCACCATTTGGTGTCGTAAGTTCCTAACGACTCATTTCATTTTTTTATTAGCTATACATTCATTTGCATATTTTATACGCGACACACACAAATGCACCACATTATTCAAAAACTAGATAAACGACCTATATATATTTTACGTTCATCTATATATTTTACACCTTAACAATCAAAATATATAAAGCTTTGAAACTAAAACGCTACGTAAAAACGATTTTGGGATACAATCCTAACGTACCACAACAAGTATGAAAAACCCTTAAAAATTTTCTAAGTCTTTTCTTATAAAAATTCGACCCATGCTATGCCCAAAACGCACGTATACCTTTAATATTTACTTAACGAGCATGCCTTTTTATTTCACAAACCAATAGACCTCATGACAAACAATCATTTTCGTGTAGAAACTTTGTAATAAAAATCACGTTTGGACCTAGTAATCGACCAAAACCAAATCGACATAGGAGCTAGTTTTGGAAATTAAGTAGTATCGACCAAAACCAAATCGACATAAGCCGATTGAATAAGCTGAGGCAATAAGCTGAGTTGTAACGTTTTTAATATCCTAACCTTAGCCTAAAACAAAGCCCAAAACCCTCGTAGGCCCATTGGATTTAAAAACACTAACGGGCTTAAGTTTTCGTTAAAAGCCCATAAGCTATCAAATTAACTTTTCGAACCAATAAGCTGTCAAAATAAGTTCAATAAGCTGTTTTGAAACTATTTAAGAAATAAAAACATTAAGTTTTGAAAATTGTGAATTTTGGACTAGATTTGCAAATTTTATGAAAATCGGGTTAAAAGTGTCAACTTTTCAAAGTTTCGGTGCAAACTGTCATTTCATGAATTTAAGGGTGAAAACTGATTTTTATAAACTTTAGGGTGAAAAGTGTAAGAAATATAAAGTTTTGGACGTAATATATAAATATATTTAATTCTGGACTAACGGCGTAACGCTAACGCCGTTAGGGTAAAAAGTGTAAATTTTTGGAAAATACAAGGGCCGTATACTAAAATTAATATTTTCATTTTTACTTCCCATTATTACGAGTGCACGTCACGACGTTACGTTTATTTTCAAACTATTATTATTATTACTATTATTATTATTATTAAACGTTACGTTTTATTTCAAACTATTATTACTATTATTATTAATAAACGTTACGTTATATTTATATATAACTAAACTAAACGTACAATATATTATAAAACTAAAAGTTTTACTAACGTTAAATTAACAAATCACGTATTCAAAAACTACTCGCGATTAAAACATTAAGACTATCAAACACTGAAAATTGCCAAATATTATCTAGGTCGTGTGTGGAGCCGTTCCCATTTTGCAAACTGAGTATCGATATTTTATCACTAAATCACTAAGGTGAGTTCATAGCCCACTTTTATTAAACTGTTTTCGTGGGGAGATACATGCTTAAAAATCTAAACACAAGTATTTTCTTATATTATGCCTGAAATTGTTATTGCTTAAGTCCCTTTTTGCCAAAAGCCCCTCATATCATGAACCTTAGTCACCCAGAGAGGTGAACGTAAATAATTGTAGATAGATCTATTAGGGATTGACAATCCCCGTTTGGGAGTTGAGAAAACAACCAAACGCACTTTATTTGAAATCTAATAGGTTACTGGCAAGGACCTATCCCGAGGGCCCCTGTTACTATAATCCATCATTTATGATGAGATCTGTTAATCGGCTGAGTGTCATGAGCTTAATGCAATAATAAATGATTTTCAACTTATAATTGTAATTCGATGCAATTATCACTATCGCTTGTGTTCAACTACTAAACTTAAACCTATGAATATCACTCAACTTTTGTTGACTTTTAGCATGTTTATCTCAGGAAATTAATGCGAAGGAGCTCAAGGCATGGAGAGGGCATTAAACCCCTATACGGGTGTTAAATAAAATGTTTTGTCATTCGCTTTTAATAACTCATATCTTCTATGATATGTTAAATCAAATGGAACAACTTTGGATTTGAAAACTTGCTTTTAAATGAATGATAAACATAACTTTAAAACGTCTCTTTGAGTCATTTTCTATGACTTGACTTCGATCCTCTAAGTAATACCCCACAAAGTCTTCCGCTGCTCTAGTTGAAATTTAGGGGGTGTTACAAATTGGCATCAGAGCCAAGGTTATAGAGAACCAGGTGTATTTTAAAAACACTGGACTATAACTACGCTTTTATAACGGACCATTTTTACAAAAGTCATGTTACGCCCTCCGTGCCTTCGCAGCTCCATCAACGGTTAGAAAATGTTATTTATCATATGAGCTTTTTATAATGTTAACGTAGTTTATGATATTATTAATGACTTGCATTTACTATTCGGGATTTATACAGTACCATGTCGTCATCTTCTCATCCTATCACCTTCTCATCTGACTCGGACTCAGAAACTTCTCTCCCAATACCACCACCCCCATCACCTGCCCAAAACTGCAGACATAGGCATGTACGTCAACTCCAGATTTACGAGCCAGAACCCTTTGGTCAACCTTTCCGACGATACGGAGGAGGTCCTGTCTGTAAGCACACCCCTCGGAAACAGGTGCATGTGACACTTACACCACGTATACCACCACCATCTCCACCTCTACCTACTTCACTCGTATCACCAACACCATTGATATTTCCCACCTCGCCTATGACTGTAATTAGGCCATCACCATCCTCATCCCTTGAGCACCCTACGACTATACGACTATCCCCAGTTCCACCGAACACTGTCCTTTACCGACAAACCACCACTGTACCCTTACCAACACCTGATTCACCAACCATTACCTCACTATCAGCTCCACCTCGTAGGAGGCCACGTATTGTGGTTTCATCCCTATCTAACCCCTGTGAGCAAACCGTAACCGAGACTACTTCCCGCCCTAAGACCCGTAGGAGGGTCGATGCTCGAAAATGGTCTTTCTTACTTCCAATCCTTCAGTACTGGAGATCTCAGGAACGTGCTCCTAGTGCTAGGGAACTAGGAGAGAGTTCATCCTCAGCTACTTCTAGGATTCTTCCAGTTACCGGAGAACCCATCCACCATACCATACCCTTACTAGCCGCCAGGATAGCCCGCCATGAGGATCGTCTTGATGACATTGTTAGAGTTATCGATGATTTCCCACTAGAGCAGATAGAGGCTATAGGAGAAGATGTAGGAAACCTTGAGATTGGTCAGTTGGCAATGGAGGAGAGTTTTAAGCTGATGAGCACCCATCTAGAGGGGGCTATTGAGACGATACATAGCTTGGGAGGTATTGCTATCATGATGCAAGGAGAGATCGATTCGTTGGATGACGAGATCGACAGGATTAGCATTCAGGTCCTAAACCTGAGGAGTATGATTAGGGACACCCAGGCCAGAGAGAGAGCCAGAGACTTGACTATAGAGACCATGATGACTATGATTGAAGACCTTCAACGCAGAGTCAGAGGTGCACCAGGGAATCCATAGATCTGGGACATATCATTATAGCTAAGGACTATCTTAGCCTGCCAATGTGGCATTAATAAAGAAATCTTGTATTGTTATGTTTTCTTGTAAAACGAATGAACGAGACATTATTAATATTATGTTGTCAGTTACTTTGTAATATATTGATGTTTATCTATGTTTTCTATGGTTGTATCTTTATGCGTTGTTGTGTTCTCATATATATATGTTGTCACAGGGAATGTCAGTCTATACAAACCAAACCAAGCATTTATACTTCTATTGTGTGTTGTGATTTATTCAAGCATGTCGTGATGATTATTTATAATGTTATAAATTTTACGCGATAATTTCTCAACATAACGTAGTTATATATATGATATTGATAGAGCCATGGCTAAGACAAGGAAAGCGACTGCGACTAGTACACCCGAAACCGCAACCCCCGTAACCGAAACGTCCACACCAACTATGACTCCGGCTGATATCGAGAAAGCAATTACTGACGGTGTCGCCGCTGGTTTGGAAGCAAATGCACGAAATAGCGGCACCAGTTTATCACCAGGAGGAAGTGGAACCTCTGTACCCCGCAAGTGTACCTATAAAGATTTTATAGGATGTTAACCAACTTTTTACAAGGGTACAGAAGGAGTGACTGGACTTACTCAGTGGTTCGATCGAACCGAAACAGTCTTTCAGAGGAATGGCTGTTCGGAGGATTGCAAAGTTACCTTTGCTACCGGAACACTTTTGCAAGATGCTTTGTCTTGGTGGAATTCTATAACCCAAACCATGGGGATGACTGAAGCATTCCAACTCACCTGGACCGAGTTCAAAGCTAAAATACTGAAAAAGTACTGCCCCCGTGCTGAGCTGAGAAAGTTGGAAGATGAGTTTCACGAGTTAATGGTGAAAGGGATTGATCTCAGGACATATAATAGGAGGTTCCAAGAACTATCAGCACTATGCCCCACGATGGTGCCAGATTTGGAAAGAACCCTGGAGAAATATGTCGAAGGACTCCCTCGGAGCATCGAAGGAGATGTTACCTCGTCAAACCCACCAACTCTAGAAGTGGCAATGACCCTTGCTCAGAAGCTGTTGGACCGAGAGGTCAAGTGTAACAAAGAACTCAAGCGAAAGCTTGATGATAAAAGGGCCACACACACCAACAGTAGCAACCACTACAACAACAACTCCAACAACAACCCTAGGAACAACAATCAGAACCGCCACAACTACAACAACCGCAACAGTCAACAGAACCCTAGGCAAGAGACTGCCAAAGCATACACCGCCACTGGAAGCGGGGGATATGCGGGTCCAAAACCTCAATGCCACAAGTGCAAGTTACACCACTATGGGCAGTGCACCATTAAGTGTACAAAGTGTCAGAAGGTGGGCCATCAAGCTAGGGATTGCAAGATCCCCGCTACCGGGAGTAATTTGCAACCGGTGACCCCAACATGCTACACTTGTGGAGAAATTGGCCATTACAAGAACCAATGCACCAAAGGAAATGGCCAGACAAACAACGTTCATGGGAGAGCCTATGTGATGGGAGAAGGAAATGCGTCACAGAACCCAGACGTAGTCACGGGTACGTTCCTACTCAATCATCATAGTGCTAAAGTATTATTTGACTCCAGAGCCGATAAGAGTTTTGTGTCTACTTCCTTTGCCCCCTTACTTAACATAGCACCCTCTAAGTTAGATACTGCCTATGATATAGAAATGGCCAACGGAGATTTAATAGGCATAGACACCGTAATTCAGAATTGCACCATAACCTTACAAAACGAAACCTTTCCCATCAACCTTCTGCCTACACAGCTAGGTAGTTTTGATGTCATCGTCGGAATGGATTGGTTATCCAAACACCATGCTAGAATCATCTGTGATGAGAAAGCAGTCCACATTCCATTTAACGGTGAAACTCTAGTTATCCAAGGCGATAAGAGTAAACCACGACACGGTATCATCTCGTACATCCGAACGGTGAAATACTTGAATCAAGGGTGTCAAGTATTCATGGTTCGAGTAACGGAAGATAAATCAAAGGAAAAACGACTTGAGGACGTTCCCGTTGTCAAGGAGTTTCCAGAAGTTTTTCCTGACGATTTACCCGGCCTTCCACCCACCCGCCAAGTAGAATTCCAGATAGATCTCGTGCCTGGAGCAGGACCGGTGGCAAGAGCACCTTATAGGTTAGCCCCGTCCGAGATGAAGGAATTGGTCGAACAACTAGAAGAGTTTTCAGATAAGGGTTTCATCCGACCAAGTTCATCACCTTGGGGAGCTCCAGTCCTATTCGTTAAGAAGAAAGACGGAACTTTCCGAATGTGCATTGACTACCGAGAATTAAACAAATTAACCGTGAAAAATCGGTATCCTCTACCCAGGATCGATGATTTGTTTGATCAACTACAAGGATCGAGTGTCTATTCGAAGATCGACTTGAGGTCAGGGTACCATCAACTAAGAGTTAAGGAGGAAGATATTCCCAAAACAACTTTTAGGACTCGATACGGACACTTCGAATTCCAAGTGATGCCATTTGGTTTAACCAATGCGCCCGCAGTGTTTATGGATTTGATGAATCGAGTATGCAAACCATACTTAGATAAATTTGTGATTGTATTCATAGATGACATCTTAATCTATTCTCGCAACGAGAAAGAACAAGCGGAACACTTGAGGATCATCTTAGAGCTGCTCAAGAAGGAAGAGCTGTATGACAAGTTCTCTAAGTGTGTTTCTGGATTAGAATTGTACAATTTCTGGGTCACGTTATCGATAGTCAAGGCTTCCATGTGGATCTGGCAAAGATTGAGGCCGTTAAGGATTGGGCAGCTCCTACCAACCCTACGGAAATACGCCAATTCTTAGGTCTTGCCGGTTACTACAGGCGATTCATTGAAAGTTTTTCAAAAATCGCCAAGCTTTTGACCGAGTTAACACAAAAGAACAAGAAGTACAGTTGGGAGGAGAAGCAGGAATCGGCTTTTCAGTTGTTAAAGAAGAAACTCTGTGAAGCTCCGATTTTAGCACTACCGGAAGGAAGTGAAGACTTCGTAGTGTACTGTGACGCGTCGTACCACAGTTTAGGTGCGGTACTGATGCAGAGATACAAAGTGATAGCCTATGCATCACGACAACTTAAGACGCATGAAGTAAATTATACAACTCATGATTTGGAATTAGGAGCAGTAGTATTTGCTCTTAAGATATGGAGACACTATATGTACGGCACCAAGTGCACGGTATACACAGATCACAAAAGTCTTCAACATATCCTAGATCAGAAGGAGTTGAATATGAGGCAACGTCGATGGTTAGAATTGCTTAGCGACTACGATTGTGAGATTCGCTACCATCCGGGAAAAGCGAACGTCATGGCAAACGCCTTAAGCAGGAAAGAACAGACTAAATGAAAGAATCTTATTTTTAGGTAATTAGGTTTCACGTAATTGTTCTATTAGCTTATTTAAGTTATTTTATTTTATAAAACCTTAGTTTAAATCACTCATACCTTTTCCCTGTTCAAAACCACTCGATCACAAATTCGTTTAAAATCCAAATTGCACGCCTCGTTGGGACATAACGACCCGAGGATACACTATACTCCATGGATAATATATCTTGCACTTTCTCTCTCATGGGTTGACTTTAGTTGACCAACGCCCTTGGTTGACTGTTTGGGAGAAGTCAAAATTTGACTTTTCCCAAACAGTCAACTTAAATTAACCAAGGGTGTTGGTAAACTAAAGTCAACCCATGAGAGAGAAAGTGCAAGATATATTATCCGTGGAGTACAGTGTATCCTCGGGTCGTTATGTCCTAACGAGGCGTGCAATTTGGATTTTAAACGAATTTATGATCGAGTGGTTTTGAACAGGGAAAAGGTATGAGTGATTTAAACTAAGGTTTTATAAAATAAAATAACTTAAATAAGCTAATAGAACAATTACGTGAAACCTAATTACCTAAAAACGTTTAAAACCTAAAAACGTGTACGTTTAATTTAAAACTATGCTAACGTACAAAATAAAACATGAATTCTAACCAATATAAATCCCACGGATGTGAAAATTATATTTTTGGAAAAAAAATGTTAAAATAAAATTAATGGAAAAAGATTTTTTTTTTTTTTTTTTTACTTTTTATTTAATTATTATTAATTAATAACTATTCAAACTTAATTAAATTAATTAAACTAATTTAATTATAATAAATACTAAACTAATTTATAAAATTATAAAACTTTTTATAAATTTATTTAACCATCACAGGAATCTATAAAAAATATAAAAAGTTTATAAAAATTATTATTAAACTATTTTACTAATTATTATCCTAATTATTAATTAATTATTAACTAAACTAATTAAATTATAAAAAGTAGAAGATGAAAAGTAGAAATTATGGAAAAATTCCTAAAATTATTTTACAACATATAAAAGCTAGGAAAAATATAAAAACTAGGTATTACTTGATAAAATCTAATTATGCTATTTAATACTTAATTATTAATTAATAATTAATAAAACTAATAAGTACTAAATGACAAGATAAAATTCTGGAAAAATTACTAAAAATACTTTAACATAAAAGAAAATTAAGAAAAATATAAAAATGCAAATTACTTAATAAAAAGCTAAAATGGAAAATTAAAAAATAATTAATATTAAATAGAAACTATCACTTATTGTATTTTTGTCATTTTTTGGATTTTATTTTACAAAACTATTTTAATACCTAAAATAAGTAACTTTTGTGAAGGTGACTTGGCTGGAGCTTAAAAATAAGTACTTTGGGCACAAAAAGCACTCACAGTTGACTTTTTGTCAAACTGTCTTGAATAAGCTACAAATAAGCTCAAAGCTGAGTCACAGGGGTGGATTAAGGTATAACTAGTCTAAGTGGAACAAAATGAAACCAAAACAACAAGCTTGGAACACTGAATAAGCCAATAAGCATGAAATTAAGCACTTGGTAACTTGTTTCCAACACAGAAATGGGACAGAGTTCATGCTGATCTAGGGGGCCCACAAGGTGACTTAAACTCACAAGCTTGGAATGACTAGAAATAGGGCCAGGTGAGGAGTCCAAAGAACCAGGGGGGGCCTGTGGGGCCCACTGTGGAGTCCTGTGGGACCCACAGAAGTGGAGGCAGTGGATGGGCTGCTGATGCACAGGGGAGATCAGTCCCCGTGCAGGTGTGTTTGATGGCTTGTGGGGTCCACACAAAAAATTGCAAAAATAAGGTGAGAGTAGGACATTGAAGTTCAGCTGGGGGGCTACAAGTCCTGAAAATTTCAAGGCTTGAAACCTAACACCAAATTCTCTAAAATTCTTGCAATATTTGGATTTTCCTAAACAATACCATTTTGACTTTTGAGATTAAACACCTATATTGACTTTTGTGAACTTATGATGCTCCTAGATTACTGAAAATGCATTAATAAGCTAATATGAGAGTTAATTAAGCTAAATGGAACTTCTTTATAACTAAATAATGAAATTAAACAAGCTAAAATACTAACAGTTATACACTAATTGATTTTTAAAAGTAATTTGACTATTTGAGTAACAACCTACTGATTTTATGTTTAGACTAAGCTAGTTTACTACTAAGAATATTGGCTGAGTGGATTTTAACCAATACAAATCACAAGGGCTCAGTGAAACATGCAAATCCAAACACCCCTATAATGGGCTGTTACACTAACTATTTTGAATTTTTAGCTTATCCCTACTGATTTAATGATTTCAACAGATGTCCCAAACTTAATTAAAGCTAACTAAACACTAAAATATTACAGAGAACAACAAGATGTCAGGTATGCAAAATGAATTATGCTAAGATAGTAGGAATACTAATAGGAAATAAAACATGTAGAAACTTTAAATAAGCACACAATTAACTACTAACTATAAAATTAAGCTGATATAGATAGAGTTTAAACTAGTAAACAGTAAATGAAATATAAAAAAAAGAAACTTACTTGTAGGACTGATTAAATGGTAATGTGAACAGGACAATGAGATGAGCTCATAAAAGCTATTGAAAAGCTTTGTAAGTTTATCAGGGTGGAATATGAGCTTATAAAGCTTATACCACTCAGCTATCCATATAAACCCTGCTCCAATACACCATCTTCATAACACTTATTTTTATTTATTGTTTGATTTTTCTTGTATTTTCTTGGATTTATTGAATATTTCTATAATACTAAACTAGTTTTAATGATATTTAACCTTTTAAAAACTTAAAATTGAGCTTAATGGAACAGGAAACCAACCATTTAACAAGATTCAAGTAAAGATGTCAATTTTACTTAAGAATTGCTAAATCTTATTTGAACATAATAAAACTTGAAATTGATATTTAAATTAACTTGAATTACACTAATAATGAAGAAAACAGACTGTTTAAACTAAAGATTACAACTAATAATTAAAATTACACTAATATGATTTTATCTAAAACTAAGCTACACTAATTAATCTACTCTATTATAATAATCTTCACTTCTGCTCCATCTTGCTTTTATAGGCTCTCAACATGTTCTAGGTGTCTTTTAGAGTGAATCCCACCAATTTGTAGCTTTGATACCTGTTGAATTCATCACAGCTGTTTAAGCTAATTTTGGCGTCAAAATTCATACAAGTGTGATTGAGCAGTTGTGAAGCATTTAAAGGTTATTGGTTGTTTTTGGAGGTGAAAGGAACAAGTAGGGAAAGCTAGGGGTGGTGGATGTAAGGTGGTGTCAGGTTGCAGGGTAGTAGGGGGAGGCAGCGGTGTAGGGATGCTATGTGGCCTCTCTTGAGGTAAACCCGAGGGTGGGTTTTGGTTTTGGTGATGACAGGGAGGCAGTGAGGTGGATTGGTGATAGTTGCAGTGAAGGTGGAGGTGGAGTGGTGGTATATCAGGGTGAGGTGGAGGTTAGGGATGAAGGGTGGTCAACGGGGTCAACCCCCGTTTCATTATCAAAAAGGGTTTGGTCTTGGGATTATTTTGGGCCTGGGGAAGTAATGGACCAGATTTTGGATTGGATTTATGTAGAAATTGGACTTTTGGTTTAATACAAATAAGGTCCACCATGTTTTAGGAAATATTACAAGGACCAAAAATGTAATTCTGAAAATTTGAAGGACCGAAAATGTAAGTTTACCACAGTTATCCAGGGGGTGTATTTTGTCACCTGAAAATAGTACAAGGGCAATAAAGGTAAATTTCCACTTTTGAATACCTAGGGACTATTCTTGCCAATTTTGAAACTTCAGGGACTAAACTTGTAATTTCTTCAAAATTTCCACCAAAGGACCAATTGTGACACATGTGAATTTCCAAAGACCATTTTTAACTTTTTCTTCCAAAATAAATTTCCAGGGACTAAAATTGTCAAGTTTGAAACTTGAGGGACCACTTTTGCCATTTATGCAAATTTGAACTTTCAAGGGTAAAATTTGTCATTCCTTAATTCTTGGGGAATGCTGTTGACTTTTCTTCAAAATAATTTTCCCAGGGACCATTTTTGACATTTCTTGAAAGTTCAGGGACTGATTCTGCCAAATGTGCAAACTTTGCTCGTTTTTCATCTGTTTTCATTCCTTTTGCACCTGAAACATATAAAAACACATTCCAAAGATATTTGTAGTATTATGTAGTGTTTCTGTGTGTTTTTAACTGTTTTCATATTTAAAATGGAACAGAAATGATGAGTTTTTAGAGACTCATCAATCCCCCACACTAAATTATTGCTAGTCCCTAGCAATCTATAATCCAATAACAACCCGTTTTGAAAATTTAATGTATTTTGATATCTCTTTACCAGACAGCCATTACTTCTGGAGTAGCCAAATGTTTCAGTTCAAGTAAGAACTGTGGTACACTGATAACCGTATGATTTTAAGCAAATCATCAGCTGTCAACGGATTTGATTTGTCTTTACCAAAAGCCGTTTGCTTCTGGACTAGCCAACTCTTTACGGTTTAGGATATGGTGAGTTGATTACCATACAATTTTTGGCAAATTGTCAGCGATAAACGGATTTGAGATATCTTTACCAAGAGTCGTTTGCTCCTGGATTAGCCAGTCCTTATGTTGTTTAAACAAGGTGGACTGATAACCACAAAAATTTTGAAATAAAGTGAAAATTTTTTTGAAATTTTGGCCAAAAACGGGGGTACTAGAAGGTATAATGTGATAAAATTCGCTAGAATTCCCCCCCCCCCCCCCACACTTAGAATAGAATATTGTCCTCAATATTCAAAGTTCCGACAATTATGCCGACTCTTTGAACGGAAAGGGATAATATTACAAGCTAAATGTGGAAATAACATTTTTCACTTTATTTATATAGGTATATACATACTTTTTTTTTTTTTTTTTTTTTTTTTTTTTTTTTTTTTTTTATTTGAGATATATACATGGTCAACCATAGCAGGGGTAACACCCCCACACATAGGGTGAAAACCCCTTATACATGCTACTGTTTTTGTTTACCGAGTCGCTAGCTTGACTCGACACCGAATTCATTTGTTCATGGGGAAGTAAGTGGACTAAACAATCTCCATCGGACTTTCTTTTAAGATGTTTAGATTAACATTGAAGTATGTGAAAGTTCCACACCGATGAGATAAGTACCCGGCTTACATAAAAATGCCGGGGTCAAATATAGTATCCTCACTCCTGAAGGAGTGACGGATAAATGGAGAAGTCATGGGGTACGTGAAGAAAGATAAGAAAATCATGATAATAATAATCATGATTGACTTATAAAAAGGAGACTTCATAATTTCCATATTATGAATTTCAGCATTGAAGCTCCTTTTGTAAGAAAACTTCTCCATGTGAGTTTTCTTACAAAGTAATATACCGGGTTTAAAAATTTTATCCTCAGGGAGGAAATCAACCACGGTATCATCAAAGGAACATGATTCAATCTCGGGTAACAAATGATGTAGATCATTATGCTCAATTAACCCATTGATTGGATTCTTAATTCCATTGATATGAGTGAGTTCACTGGTGAACTCCTCATGAAGAGAATCATTCACAAGATGTATATCTGTGAATCCTTTTTCATTTGTTTTGCATGTTTCGGGAACAAGGTGATTGATATTCTCTTTTGGACTTGTTGATATAAATAAATGACTAAAAACGTTATTCATATCTTTCGATATCTCTACGTTTTGATAATCACAAAACGAAAACTCATCAAACCAAAGATCATGACATAAACAAGTATTTAGTAGTAAATACTCACCTTTACCATCTAATCACTTAAGGTATGAATAAACAAAGTGTCTAATGCATTATAAGATCAAAGGAACACTTTTGTTAATCACTAGATATTTATAAAATGTCACAAAACATTTTATATCTTTTATAAAACATTTTTGGCATTAAAAGAATATGTTTAATTCATTACAAATTTATGAATTCAAATTTTAAACCAAAAATGGCAAATCTAATCCAGAAAAATTTCCCTCACAAAAGGACAAGAAAATTCAACGTTCAGGAGGGCGGCCCCCTTAATTATACTAGGCAGCCCCCTTAATCATTAAGGGGACCGCCCCATAATTAAGGGGACCGGCACGCTCCTGAATAGTATTTTCTGGCCCTTTAAATACTGGATCATTCCACATATTTTTCTCACCTTTTTGCACTAAAAACTTTCTGATCTAAACATCCATTTCCTTTCTCTAAAAATCCTTTGATCTTATATACATTGATCTTTGTTTCAAAGTGATTCAAGCCTCAACACTCAAGTGCAAAGAGAAGAATACTTCTATTAGAAGTATTACAACTTAGTATCATCTTGCTATCTAAGTTTGTTTATTTCATCTTGTTGATCCCTCATATTTTGGTGAATAAGGTGTATGTATTAGTTAGCTAGATTTAGTTATAAAATCTAGAATTGTTGTAAGTGTGAAGTGGAACTTGAAGTGAAGAAGTAGTGTTGGATAGTAGTGGTGATAGGAGATAGTAGCAATAGTGATTAGTAGTGAAGAAATTGAAGCTTTCAAGTGGAGAAGACTAGAAGACATTAGTGGCTTGAAGTTGTGAAGACATTAGTGGCTTGAAGTTGTGAAGACAATAGTGGCTTGAAGTTGTGAAGACGTTAGTGCCTTGAAGTTGTGAAGTTGCAAGACATTGAAGTTGTGAAGTATTTGTGAAGGCGTGAAGATACTTGTGGTGTGAAGAAGTATAGAAGAAGTGAAAAAGTGTGAAGAAGGTGTGGTGTGATATTTGTTGTGAGATTGGTTCTAGCTATGATTAGAACTCGACATTTTGCTTTGTGTCGTAAATTGGTGTAAGCTTTTGGTGTGTACGGTTTTCTCCGCCATAAGGGAGGTTATTGACTTAGTGAAGAAAACTCTCGAGTTCGGTACTCGGGGAGTGGAGTAGGGCAAGGAAGGTGTCCTTGTAGCCGAACCACTATAAATCCTTTGTCTCTCGGTTTGATCTTTCCATCTCTCACTCTTTGCTTGCTTACTTATTAGCTTTTCGTACATTGTTATAATTGTGTGTTGTGCATATATTGATTTCACATAAAGATCAAACTAGGTTCCATTTATAACATTAATTGTACATTAGTAAAATATAAGTATATACAATTATTAAAACACATATACATATATAAATACAAACTTATATTTAAGTGAGATATATGAAATTATAATTTCTATTCAACACTTTAAATAAGTAGTGTCTATGTGATATATGTGAATTAATTTGTATCTATACTTTAGTTTCAAAGGTTTATACTATTAGTATCAATTCTTTAAAAGCAAACTTTTATTAAACGAAAAAGACGCAAAACTATTCAACCCCCATTTCTAGTTTTCCACAATTGGTATCAGAGCCAGGTTTAGCAAGATTTTTAAAATAGATTGTATTTTAAAACTTGTAACGATCTATGGAATTTGAAAAATATTTAGAAGGGGAATTTACGCAACAACCACCATTATTTGAAAATGATCATTTTCTTGAATGGAAAAATAAATTTGAAAATTATTTGAAATCAATAGATCTTGATCTTTGGCATATCATTTCAATTGGTGATCTTAAACCAACCAAAATGGATTTTAAAAATCAATATAATAATCTTCAAACCAAAAATGATAAAAATACTAAAGCCAAATTACTTATTTTCAAAACTCTACCACGAGTTGAATATGAAAAATTATTTCTTTGTAAAACGGCAAATGATATTTGGAAATGCCTTTTAAAGTTTCACCAAGAGAAATGTAAAACAAAAAATGATAAACTTGATATTGCACAAGAAATAGTTACTCTAGAAAATTTAGTAGATAAATATTTAGTTGAAATAAACACATGTACTACTAGTTCAAATGTGATCATTGAAGGTATCAATAACGAAGAATACATGAGCCAAATCCGAAGAAAGAGCGTTAACAAATCATGGTGCAACAAGTACGAAGGAGACGATGATAATACGGCTTGTGAGAATATTCAAAGAAATGTGAATACAAGTATTGATGGCAAGGACTACATGCTTCTAGATCTAAACGAAACTACAAATAAAACATGGAGCGACATGGACGATGGAATTGATCAACATATGGCATGTGAAGATTATATAACTACTAATAAGGTACAATCTGAAACCGAACATTTTTGCTATAATCAATTTATATTAGAATTTTCAAAATTAGAAAACAACTTCAAACATTTTTGCAACATTGACTCAAAAATGATTCCTAAAAATAAATCTTCAACATTCATTGAAAACAATTTTGAAAAGGAAATAATTTCAGAAGATAAAATGTCTAGACTTGAAAGCAATATTGAAATTGATCTTAAATGTAATTATTGTCAAGACTATAAACATGAAATTAAAATAGAAAATGAAAAAGCAAAAATATTAGCAAAATTTGAAAATAGCTCTAGATCTTTAGAATATTTACTTAACATTCAAAAGCCATTTTATGATAAAATCGGCTTAGGATTTACCGTAAATGATCCTTCAACAAATGCATCAAATCAAATAAAATTTGTTAAACCTAGTGGAGAAATTTAGAACTAATATTACTTACGCTCACTATTTATCTCTCTAGTCAAGAAAGTCATTGTTTGTTGATTAAAACAAACTATTGATGAATTCTTGTACTTCTCGACGACATCCTCATCATGTGCATTTAAATGTAATGGATGCTCTCAACTAACCAATTCGGACCCATGAGAATCTGGGTACCAAGCTCTTTATCATGTTTAGGTAATTAACGAACGAAGAGACTTTTAAGTTGTGGATTGCTCACCTTGCTCACTTACTTTTGACGACTATTGGTTCATATCACTATGGTTCACATTCTGCACATGTTTTGCCTATGACGTTGTTGCGGTCATTTATTGACTCGGCATTTTGTTCTTTACTTTTGGAGTATTGGTTTTATGGTGTATCCGTTACTATTTCAAGACGAAGGCTTCAAAGCACTACTTTTCTTAGTTTTCACGACTTGTGATGATTGGTGTGATCGATTAAGCATTTCGGATCAAGCTCTCTTGATTTCTATTGCATTGGAATTTTACTTCGCTACTTCAACATGTTTTGGGCAAACTTTTAAGATGTCTTCCATTACTCTCATGCCCACTCTTAAAGAAAAGCTGGACCTGAGGTAAGTTTTTCTTTTAAAAAACTTGCCAATATTACATTATATTAAAGTATGCTCTAATTAGTATATGAATATGATTTCATTTATAAGTTGCCATGCTTTTGGATCTTTAATACTAATATATGCATATATGATATTAGGATAGTTAATCCTTTGTTGTTAAATCTATTATCATTTTTCTTAGTCTTCATTTATATTGAAGATCTTCTATGATCTATAGTAGAATACTTACCATTTAAGCCATATGATCTTGCTAGTTGCATTAATATATGAATTATAATCAAGACTTGTTAGTAACTTAATATTATGACGCTCTTTGTATACATACATATATATATATATATATATATATATATATATATATATATATATATATATATATATATATATATATATATATATATATATATATATATATATATATATATATATATATACATACATGTTTATCTTGTATTCATAGATGATTTACTTTGTACATCTCTATCTCATTGCATTTAGATCATAAATTTCTACCATCTTTCTTCCATACCTTTAGTTGTAATTAGAGATGATTATATGTGAAAATGGGCTTAATTGATTCTCTTGAGTATGATAAGTTTTCATATCAAATCCTTTACTTGCAATTTCTTGATTATCAATATCAAAACATCTTGTTTAAAACCCCTCTCTTTGAACAAAATTCTTTCAAATATCTATATTATCTATTTTAAACAACATGTTTAACTATAAGCTACCATGACTTTATTTTAATCAAAATCAAGATTGAAATTTCTTTTTTTCTCATGATATGAAACAAAATTCAATTTATTCTATTGTAATACACACTTGAATTTATTTCAAAACATTGTTGAATAAAACTAAAAACGTTTTGCTTAAAACATATTTGATTATCTCACATGTGTCATACACTTCTGTGGAAATGACATTCACAATTTAATCAAATCGTTTCATTAGAATCATGGTTTGCACATATGAATCTTGTTTGTAACAAGTATTGAAGTCCATATAATCATATCTTCCCACTTGTTACTTGTAAGCAACTCTCAATATGTTTGCACTAGTCTACATGTTATCATCTTCATATAGTTGCATATTTAACTAATTTACTTTATTGCTTTCTTAGTTGCATATCTTAATTGATAAATTAGTAGATAGCATGTTTATTAGAAATTAATTGTCTAATTTAATTATTTCTATATCACTCTCTACATTCATGAATAGTATGCCCTATATTGCCTCAAAGAGTTGAACTTACTTGAATCTAAATCCAAAAACACAACCTTTTTGAAAATTTTCTGCCAAAAACCCATTTCTGGCATTCTGGGAATCACCAGATGGGCGACCCCCTTAATTTTAAGGGGACCTGCCCCTAATTAAGGGGACCGGCCATCTGATGGTCGGGGATACTGTTTTCTTTATCACTTTTTGACCCATTTCAGCCTATACTTCCCAAAATTCACAAACATATTTTGTCCCATACTATCCCTCAAAATTTACCTTCCTAAACCACATTTCTCATACACTATAAATACCCTCTTCTCATCATTAATGCCATCACACCCAAACATGTCATCTCCCAACAACCAAAAACCAAAGATTTCAAGAACCGCAAGGATCTCCATCAAACCCGTTTGGAGGAGGAAACTTGATTCTTGTCATAACTCAAGTGATGTTGTTCCAAGTCAACCAACAACTAAACCTCAAACCCACACTAATGAATCATCTCACAACCTATCATCCACTCATGCCCTCATTAATGCTTCTTCTTATGATGAGCATGCTCAATCCCAAAACAACAATCCCAACCTCTCAATCAATACTTCACATGTTGCTCATTCAACAAAAACACCACTCACTCATGAAGAACCTCTTCCACCCTTTTCATGTTTTCATGACTACCCAAGCTCAACCATGTCTCCACCACCAAGAGTACCACCACCACATCCTACAACTTCACATGCCATTCCTATGTTGCATGTTCAAACCTTCACCTAAGACAACTATCATGTTCCACCACCAACACCTTCCTCCGAACACTTGAAGTTCGTTGAGGAGCTAAAAGAGGCTCATGAGCTTAGTGCTCTTTTAGCATTACATCTTGCTCAACGCAATTTGGATCCATCCCAATCAAGCTCACCATCATCACCACACAACATCAACCAAATTGAGAAGCATGTTAACAATTGCCCTTGTTGCATCTTCCTTCAACAACAAACCATTGCTTTGAAAGAGCACTTCACTTGGATTGAGTATCTTCTTACAAGATCTCAACAAACACCATCTGTCACACCCCCAATTTACCTGACTTGCAGCGGAATGGAATGCCTGGGGGTGTAACTGTCATAGCACCATAACAAGGATATATTGAACGACCTAAAGTGTCGTTTGGAAAAACACATCGTTTGATTTATTTAAAAACATCCAGAGTTACAAAACATAGGTCCCAAAGGTTGAAACGTTTACAGAAACAAGTTCAGGAAATGTCAAACGATAATTTACACAAGTGCATGAAAATCCAAAATGTAGTGCGTCATCCCAGGCACACCCTAATGTGACTCCATGCATGTAATATGATAATGCCCTTAGTTACCTGAAAATACATTGCGAAAACGGTCAACATAAAGTTGGTGAATACTCATAGGTTTATAAAATGTAATGTTGTACGGCCACCACAAGTATAAGTGCATGACAAAAGTCACGTAAAATAGTACAATAGACCTTAAGCTCATGACACCGAAGCTAGACTGATGAAATGTATGCCCCTCCTGAATGTTCTGCCAAAACACTCAAATGTAACAACATGAAATGCATCCGCTTACTGTTGGTAAATACTACCACGGATGGAGGCGTCACCCTCAATAGATCTATCCACTCACTCTCGCTTAATAGGCAAATTAACGGTTCATGATGATAATAGGGGACTATCACAAGGCAGATAAGCTACTTAAGCAATGTACATAAGTTTTGATACTTGGGCTCGTAATAAAATGGTGCAATGTATTCTCCCCCATGGGATTTGAAAACAATCATAAAATGTATACGGGGCTATGAAAACTCACCTTAAACTGATGATACTGTGATGAAGTGAAATGAACAACAATGAACGGTTAGCTGCCTCAACCTAATATGAATGATGAACGATCTAATTTAGATCACCAAATGATGTTATGAATGTCCATGCACATGTTCCTATACCACTCTACTCTTTGAAAAATACTTGTTTTTATCAAAAATATATATTTTCCAAGACTTAGGAAAATATGGCTATTAGAAAAATAAAACTAGTTGAAATATATATATTATATATATATATATATATATATATATATATATATATATATATATATATATATATATATATATATATATATATATATATCGTATGTATCAATGTTATATATATATATATATATATATATATATATATATATATATATATATATATATATATATATATATATCGTATGTATCAATGTTAGTGTTGAAATCCTCGGTTTGAAATTCTTGAAATAACGCCTTGTAGTGATAAAAATATACTTGTAACCACTAATACTTCATTAGTTATGAATTTGGGTACTTGGTATTATTTCTAGAAATCTAGAGTTACTACGTAGTTTTAGCGTTATTATTTCCAAAAGCTGTCAAACTAATATGAGTTTTGCCGATATTGAAACGTGAATATCTTTGTCGTTATAAGTCCGTTTTACTTGTTCTTTATATCCACGGTTACGTCTTAGTATGTAGTAATATATTTTGGAAAGCTTGGCTCCTCCGGGTTACGTCTAAAGCCTCTTTTTGTCTGACAAAAAACGTCCAACCGCATGTATTTTCAGAAAATACTTTTCGTCAATAAACTTGCAAAAATCATAACTTCTTCGTTATAAACTCTTTTTAATCCGTTCTTTCGCCTACGGATTCGTTTTTGAAAGTATTTTCTAAAAGTTTTGCCAAAGTTTCCTTTATGTTTACTGATTTTCCTGGATTTACAAAAATGGGACAGAATGTTTATATACTTGTTACAAATCCATTTTTCATGTTCAAAACTAGTTTCTACTCCAACCAAAACTCTTGCAAACACCACAAAGCTATACTAATCCTACCATGCACCTTATTAGGGTGCCATGGGTTCCTAATGATCACTAAACAAGTTAATATAATAAGGGAGTACCTAAAACAAATTCTAGGGTTTGTATGTTCAAAAAGTCTACAAAAATAAAGTGGTATAGCTAGCTTGTGCATGAAATTAAGCATGAAAACCATAAGATAGAAGTGTTAATTAGATGAAATCATAAAAATAAATTTGATAACTCACTTTGAAATAATAGGTGATTAGATGATGAGAAACCTTGTGTTACTTGTGTTTTTGTTGTAAGATTCTAGTTTAGGATGACAAAAGGAACAACTTTGTAGCTTTAATTCTTGGAAAATGATCACTTGATCTTGGATTATGGGTTAGGTCGTGGGTTTTGAGATGGAAAAGATGAAGATGAGAGCTTTTTGATTCTAAATTTTGTTAAGTGTTATGTTTATGAGGTTTTTGTAGATATACATGATAAGTATAATGTATAATATGGAACATAAATGCCCAAGGTTAAGAAAAATGTAAAAATTTGCCTAGGTGAGGACTTTAGGGGCCGGCCTTGTTGGATGAGGGGGGGGGGGGTTGGGGTAGTTTTGATTTAATTAGGATTCTAGTGTTGGATTTAGTGTAGATATGTGTTATTTGTTAAAATCGGGTACCGGGTTTGATAAAAATAAATGTTAATGAAGTTATTCGGGATAAAATAAAGTTGTAAAAATGTTAAAAATATGTTGGGTACAAGTACTGAGTGTTCGGGTGATTATTGTTTAGTTTTCACGAAAACCGTCGTAATATTTATAAACTCACGTTATAAATAAAATAAATTTCCAAAATACTGGGTAAATGAATGTTATAACTTTTATGATGATAAAATGGATATAAAAATATGTCAGGACCATTGTGAGAATATTTAGATATATTCGTCGTGTTTATTAACCGTGTGTTAACGTTTATTATAAATACTTATAAGGAAAACGTTAAATGTATCAAATATTTAAATTTGAAAATCCTAAGAGTGGTATAACATGAAAATGCTGTTATGATGATATGCAGACTGCCTCTAGTCCGTATGCAGTGTCCTTAGTACTAATGAAATGAATTCGCACCTAAACCAATCCGGTTACGCGAATTTGAATACCCGTAAACTAAATTTACGATGAAATGAGTAATGCAAGTGAATAGTGAAAACTTTTCCGGAAATGAATAGTGTTTAGTGAATAGTAAAATTCTCAAATGTTTCTCAGAATATCAAAGTGACCTCGAAAATGATGAATAGTAAAACGATGAATAGTGTTTTGATGAATAGTGATTTATGAATAGTAAAATGTCGAAGTTTGGGAAATGACCTGAAATGGTGAGTTGTGACAGTCGCCCACCCAAAAAGGAATTCAGTCCCTGAATTCAGCTAGTGTTGGTCTCGGTAATAGGTTTGGTGAAAAGATGTGGATACTTGCGTTGCATTTGGTCCTCTCGTTCCCAAGTAAACTCGGGTCCTCTTCGATAATTCCAGCGAACCTTAACGATCGGAATTCGACTCTGCTTCAACTGTTTGACCTCTCGGTCCATGATTTCAACTGGTTCCTCCACAAAGTTAAGCTTGTCATCTAGCTGAATCTATTCTAATGGGATAACGGAAGACTCATCTGAAAGGCATTTCTTGAGGTTTGAGACATGAAATGTGTTATGTACGTTGCTGAGTTCTGATGGTAGTTCAAGCTTGTAAGCTACTGGACCAATCCTTTCCAGTATCTTAAATGGACCAATGTATCTCGGGTTCAACTTCCCGCATTTTCCAAATCGTATCACGCCTTTCCAGGGCGAGACTTTCAACATGACCTTGTCTCCAACCTGGAATTCCAATGGTTTGCGTCTAACATCTGCATAACTCTTCTGTCGGCTTCTAGCTGTTTCAAGCCTATCTCGAATCTGTATTATCTTTTCTGTTGTTTCCCTAACCATCTCTGGACCTGTGCATTGTACCTCTCCAACTTCTGCCCAACAAACTGGGGAACGACACTTTCAACCATAAAGTGCCTCAAATGGTGCTGCTTTAATGCTTGAATGATAACTGTTGTTATAAGAGAACTCCATTAATGGCAAATGGTTAGCCCAACCATTCCCAAAGTCAATCACACACGCCCTCAGCATGTCCTCTAGTGTCTGAATAGTTCTCTCACTCTGACCATCAGTCTGAGGATGGTAAGCAGTGCTCATGTCTAACTTGGATCCAAAAGAATCTTGTAATGACTTCCAAAAGTTTGAAGTAAAGCGACTATCTCTGTCAGAAATAATGGAGATTCGTGCTCCATGTCTCGAGATTATTTCCTTGACATAAAGTCTGGCAAGCTGTTCCATGGAATAAGTCTCTCTAATGGGTATGAAATGGGCTGATTTAGTAAGACGATCGACAATTACCCAAATAGCATCGTAACCTCCTGACGTCTTGAGTAGTTTAGCACTTTAGCACAAGTAAGGCATTTGCTGACGTACGTAGCTATTTCTGCTTTCATGTTCGGCCACCAATACAGCTTTTTGAGATCCTGATACATCTTGTCAGAACCTGGGTGAATAGAGTACTTCGACTTGTGTGATTCATGCATAATCAATTCTCGTACTCCACCATAGAGTGGTATCCAACTTCGGTCCTTGAAGCATAACACTCCATCTGCTCTCTTCACAAAGCCATTTTTGTTCTCGGGCATACCATAAAGTTTCTCCTGTGGTCGATTTTCCTCCTTGAGAGCCTCAATCTGAGCTTCTAAAATTTTTGATGGTAATGGTGAAATAATAGTCATTCCCAACGATCTAACCCTCAAAGGTTTGAGTCGTTCTTTTCGGCTAAGTGCATCTGCTACAACATTCGCTTTTCCTGGGTGATATCGGATCTCACAATCGTAATCACTCAACAATTCTAGCCAACGACGTTGTCTCTTGTTAAGTTCCTTCTGATCAAGTATATGTTGT
Source organism: Artemisia argyi (assembly GCA_030686995.1). Lineage (NCBI taxonomy): Eukaryota > Viridiplantae > Streptophyta > Magnoliopsida > Asterales > Asteraceae > Artemisia > Artemisia argyi. Next base: position 91,761,633 of record CM060683.1, on the reverse strand, counting down.
AAGCTCTTGTGGTCGGTAAAAACTACACATTTAGTACCATAAAGGTAGTGTCTCCAAATCTTGAGTGCAAAAACAACAGCACCCAACTCCAATTCGTGTGTAGTGTAATTCTTCTCGTGTGTCTTAAGCTGTCTAGATGCATAAGCTATCACCTTCTCGTTTTGCATTAGCACAGCTCCAAGTCCTTTATGCGAAGCATCGCAATATACCACAAAGTTCTCAATACCTTCTGGTAGTGACAAAATCGGTGCACTACAAAGCTTCTGCTTCAATAACTGAAATGCAGATTCTTGTTTCTCTCCCCACTCGCACTTTTGATTCTTTTGTGTCAAGTTAGTCAGCGACTTCGCTATCTTAGAAAACCCTTCAATAAACCTTCTGTAATATCCTGCAAGTCCTAAGAATTGACGAATTTCTGTAGGAGACTTGGGCGTAGCCCAATCTTTTACTGCCTCGATCTTTGCTGGGTTGACTTGTAATCCTTGGCTATCAATGACATGGCCAAGAAATTGAACTCTTTGTATCCAAAAGTCACACTTTGAAAATTTGGCATACAATTGCTCCTTCTTAAGTAGTTCCAATATTGTTCTGAGGTGTGCTTCATGCTCTTTCTTACTCTTGGAATAAATCAGGATATCGTCAATGAATACAATCACATACTTATCAAGATATGGTTTGCACACTCTGTTCATGAGATCCATGAATACCGAAGGTGCATTCGTTAATCCAAAAGGCATCACTTGAAACTCATAATGACCATAACGTGTTCTGAATGCCGTCTTCGGGATATCTTCTTCCCGAACTCCGAGTTGATGGTTGCCTGATCTTAAATCAATCTTGGAATAAAAACAAGAACCTTGTAGCTGATCGAACAAGTCATCAATCATAGGGAGTGGATAACGATTCTTCACCGTTAACTTGTTCAGCTCACGGTAGTCTATGCACATTCTGAAAGATCCATCCTTCTTCTTCACAAACAAAACCGGTGCTCCCCAAGGCGAGGAACTCGGTCTAATGAATCCTTCTTGTAATTGGTTAGACAATTCTTGCATCTCAGAAGGTGCAAGTCTATATGGTGCTCGTGCAATTGGTGCAGCTCCTGGCACCAACTCAATTTGAAACTCAACCTGACGTGTAGGCGGAAGTCCTGGCAATTCTTCTGGAAAAACTTCTGGAAATTCCTTAACAATAGGCACATCTTCAAGTCGTTTCTCATCCGACTTCTTCTCCGTGATGTGAGCCAAGAATGCATAACAACCCTTCTTTATGTACTTCTCGGTTTCAATGCATGATATGATACTGAGTCTAGTTCCACTTCGCTCTCCGCGAACAACTAAAGTTTCACCGCCATAAGAAAGATGAACAACTTTTTCATCACAAATTATTCTTGCACGATGTCGAGACAACCAATCCATACCGATAACAACGTCAAAACTTCCAAGTTCTACGGGCATAAGGTCTATATTGAATGGGTGATTTAGGAAATTGATGGTGCAACCACGGATAACGGTGTTGGTGTTAACTAAAGACCCATCGGCTAATTCAACAATATAGAGAATGTCTAAGGTAGTTGGTTCTATGTTAAGTAAAGGTGCAAATGCAATAGAAACAAAACTTCTATCCGCTCCTGAATCAAATAAAATGGATGCATAACGATTATTAACGAGGAACGTACCCGCAACAACATTCGGGTCCTCACGGGCATCTTCTCCTCCCATAACATAAGCCCTTCCTCGAGCTACTCCGCCCTGATTTCCAGCTCCTTGATCCTTCCTCTTTGGGCAATTGTTCTTGAAATGACCCAACTCTCCACAACCATAACATGCTCCTGGTTGGTTCTGATTAATTACCCCTCGTGGAGCTTTGCATTCCCTAGTCGAATGACCGACTTTTCCACAGTTCTCACAACCTCTAGGACAATTCCCAGGGTTGTGATGAGTTTGACACTTATTACACTTGGGTAGTTTTCCAGCATATCCTTTTCCTTCTGTTGGCCCTGCAGCATAGGCCCTTGCCACTTCCTGTCTCTTAGGTGCTGGTTGGATAGCATTTCCACCTTGGTTATTGTCAAACCTCCTCTTGTTGTTATTGTTGTTATTGTTTTGGTTATTGGGATAGTTGTGGCTTCGGTTATTGTTATAGTTGTTGTTGTTTCGAGTGTTGTTGTAGTTGGTGTTGTTTGAACGGTTATTGTTGTTGTTTGCAGCAGATTTTCCTTTTAACACTTGGACCATAAGTTTCTGAGTTATACGAATAGCCTCTTCCATTGATTGTGGGTCGAAAGACATCACATCCCCTCGGATGCTTTTGGGTAGTCCACCAGTAAAATTCTCCATCTTTTTCTCATCGTCCGGAACCATAGTTGGACATATTGCAGCCAACTCCTGAAACTTCCTGATATAAGTCTCAATGTCATCACCTTTTGTTACCAGCTCATAGAATTCGGTTTCCAACTTTTGCACCTCAGTACGAGGGCAAAACTTCTTAGTCATCAGCTTCTTGAATTGATCCCAAGTGAGCTTGTAGGCATTCTCCATACCAATAGGCTGAGCATAAGAATTCCACCAAGACATAGCTTCATCAAGAAGCATACCAGTAGCAAATTTTACCTTCTTAACCTCTTGTCAACCGCACATGAGGAATACATTCTCAGTCTTTTCAAACCAGCGGATCAAAGCAACCGCTCCCTCAGTGCCCTTATACTTGACGGGATCACTAATCTTGAAATCCTTCCAAGTACATTCACGCCTAGTAGTGGGTTGAACCACCTCAGTATTTGGTGGAACCTCAGCAGCCCTAGCAGCAACCTCAGCTCTCTCAGTCTCTAGAGCTTCTGCTATACTATCCCTGACCAACTTGCGGATAGCGGCTTGAGTCATAGCGGGTGTTTCTGATGTAGCCTTTGCTTTCTTTGGCGCCATACTTCTGATAAATAATCGACAACAACCATGAGAAAACTATAATAGAAATAGTCATCGTACAAAAAGTATACGCCCACAACATGTATATATACAACCACAACAAGTATAAATACAACCACGACATGTACGAGTACAACCACAACCTGTAATAATACAACCACGATACGTATAGATACAACCACAACAAGTATAAATACGTTAACAATAAAGAGCAACCACGAAACTTCATAAATATAATCACAACACATGAATATAATACATGAAAATTTCGGCCTACATGGATCGATATATATATAGCACAACATTTCCAACATAGTAGAGTCGCACTTGATATATTTGTTTGTACAACAACCAAAAGACTACAAGTTCTTGAACTATGTCCCACACCTCGGGACTAGGAAAATAGTAAAAGCTAATACAATACTAGTCTATGTCTAGGCTCCTCCAGGTGCTCTAGATGGTCCAGGAGCTCCAAATGCTCCAGGTGCACTCCTCAGACGACGAATCTCCCTGTCCATCATAACTGCAATCTCCTCTAAATGCTGAACTCGAAGCTGAAGAGCAGCATCTCTACCCTCCATCATAGCCAACCTCTCCTGTGCTACTGCCAACTGGTGTGTCTGCTCTCCCTGAGCCACCTGTGTAGTCTGAGCTCTATCCCGTATCTCCGGTAGCTCATCCCTAAGCTGATCAATCAGCTCTTGATGTCCCTCCTGTCGTGCCTCAAGTCCATGATACGACACATCGATACTAACTCTGCCTAAAATCAATCCCTCGACCTGCTCCTCAACCGCCTCAAGTCGAGTAGTGATATCCTCATCAACCCTATAACCCAAACTATCAACCTGCTCCTGCTGAGCCCCTAACTGATCCTCTAATGTAACATCTGTAGGCTCCCTATCAGCAGCTGCTCTCAAACTCTCACCTACATGGTATACTGGTGGTGGTTCTGACTTTGTAGTAGGTGAAACTGGTGTAGTAAACCTTGCACGCTTCCTAAGCGGCAATAGTGAAGTAGATATGGATGTAGTAGCGGGCATGGCTGGTGGTGCAGGTAATATAGGAATAGCAGGGATCCTAAAGGTAGATGTAGCAGGGCAAACTCTCTTACTAGGACCTATAGTCGTCTTCCTACGGGGAAACATGAGTCTAGGTTCTGATGGAATAGTGGTAGCAGAGGATGATGTGTTAATGGGTGCACGGGTAATCTCAGGTGGTGCAATAGGGGAAACATGAGGAGTAGGAGCAGTCTCATCCTCCTCAAAAGGCTCAGTTTCCTCACCTGATGCCGAGAGTGGCAACACAGGTACAAGAGGAACGGGTGGTGGTGAAAAGGCAGTGGAAGACATAGAGCCTTCAACATCGGAGTCTGTGATAGAGTAAAGTACGACAACGTTCGGGTCTGCAGACATGGTTCTGTGATAATCAAGGTGAAATAAAATAAATAACTCGTATAATGGAATCACCTAAAACAATGAACATGCACTTATGATGAAATGATGAGATGCTATGATAATGTGGTTATCGTCTAGGGATCGTATACATCATAAACCCTATCATGATGCATCCTAGTTCGCTATAACCTTGGCTCTGATACCAATCTGTCGCACCCCCAATTTACCTGACTTGCAGCGGAATGGAATGCATGGGGGTGTAACTGTCATAGCACCATAACAAGGATATATTGAACGACCTAAAGTGTCGTTTGGAAAAACACATTATTTGATTTATTTAAAAACATCCAGAGTTACAAAACATAGGTCCCAAAGGTTGAAACGTTTACAGAAACAAGTTCAGGAAATGTCAAACGATAATTTACACAAGTGCATGAAAATCCAAAATGTAGTGCGTCATCCCAGGCACACCTTAATGTGACTCCATGCATGTAATATGATAATGCCCTTAGTTACCTGAAAATACATTGCGAAAACGGTCAACATAAAGTTGGTGAATAATCATAGGTTTATAAAATGTAATGTTGTACGGCCACCACAAGTATAAGTGCATGACAAAAGTCACGTAAAATAGTACAATAGACCTTAAGCTCATGACACCGAAGCTAGACGGATGAAATGTATGCCCCTCCTGAATGTTCTGCCAAAACACTCAAATGTAACAGACATGAAATGCATCCACTTACTGTTGGTAAATACTACCACGGATGGAGGCGTCACCCTCAATAGATCTATCCACTCACTCTCGCTTAATAGGCAAATTAACGGTTCATGATGATAATAGGGGACTATCACAAGGCAGATAAGCTACTTAAGCAATGTACATAAGTTTTGATACATGGGCTCGTACTAAAATGGTGAAATGTATTCTCCCCCGTGGGATTTGAAAACAATCATAAAATGTATACGGGGCTATGAAAATTCACCTTAAACTGATGATACTGTGATGAAGTAAAATGAACAACAATGAACGGTTAGCTGCCTCAACCTAATATGAATGATGAACGATCTAATTTAGATCACCAAATGATGTTATGAATGTCCATGCACATGTTCCTATACCACTCTACTCTTTGAAAAATACTTGTTGTTATCAAAAATAAACATTTTCCAAGACTTAGGAAAATATGGCTATTAGAAAAATAAAACTAGTTGAAATATATACATATATATATATATATATTGTATGTATCAATGTTAGTATTGAAATCCTCGGTTTGAAATCCTTGAAATAACGCCTTGTAGTGATAAAAATATACTTGTAATCACTAATACTTCATTAGTTATGAATTTGGGTACTTGGTATTATTTCTAGAAATCTAGAGTTACTACGTAGTTTTAGCGTTATTATTTCCAAAAGCTGTCAAACTAATATGAGTTTTGCCGATATTGAAACGTGAATATCTTTGTCGTTATAAGTCCGTTTTACTTGTTCTTTATATCCATGGTTACGTCTTAGTATGTAGTAATATATTTTGGAAAGCTTGGCTCCTCCGGGTTACGTCTAAAGCCTCTTTTTGTCCGACGAAAAACGTCCAACAGCTTGTATTTTCAGAAAATACTTTTCGTCAATAAACTTGCAAAAATCATAACTTCTTCGTTATAAACTCTTTTTAATCCATTCTTTCGCCTACGGATTCGTTTTTGAAAGTATTTTCTAAAAATTTTGCCAAAGTTTCCTTTATGTTTACTAATTTTCCTGGATTTACAAAAATGGGACAGAATATTTATATACTTGTTACAAATCCATTTTTCATGTTCAAAACTTGTTTCTACTTAACCAAAACTCTTGCAAACACCACGAAGCTGTACTAATCCTACCATACACCTTCTTAGGGTGCCATGGGTTCCTAATGATCACTAAACAAGTTAATATAACAATGGAGTACCTAAAACAAATTCTAGGGTTTGTATGTTCAAAAAGTCTACAAAAATAAAGTGGTATAGCTAGCTTGTGCATGAAATTAAGCATGAAAACCATAAGATACAAGTGTTAATTAGATGAAATCATGAAAATAAATTTGATAACTCACTTTGAAATAATAGGTGATTAGATGATGAAAAACCTTGTGTTACTTGTGTTTTTGTTGTAAGATTCTTGATTAGGATGACAAAAGGAACAACTTTGTAGCTTTAATTCTTGGAAAATGATCACTTGATCTTGGATTATGGGTTTGGTCGCGGGTTTTGAGTTGGAAAAGATGAAGATGAGAGCTTTTTTATTCTAAATTTTGTTAAGTGTTATGTTTATGAGGTTTTTGTAGATATACATGATAAGTATAATGTATAATATGGAACATAAATGCCCAAGGTTAAGAAAAATGTAAAAATTTGCCTAGGTGAGGACTTTAGGGGCCGGCCTTGGTGAATGAGGGGGGGGGGGGGGTTGGTTGTTTTGATTTAATTAGGATTCTAGTGTAGGATTTAGTGTAGATATGTGTTATTTGTTAAAATCGGGTACCGGGTTTGATAGAAATAAATGTTAATGAAGTTATTCGGGATAAAATAAAGTTGTAAAAATATTAAAAATATGTTGGGTACAAGTACTGAGTGTTCGGGTGATTATTGTTTAGTTTTTACGAAAACCGTCGTAATATTTATAAACTCACGTTATAAATAAAATAAATTTCCAAAATACTGGGTAAATGAATGTTATAACTTTTATGATGATAAAATGGATATAAAAATATGTCGGGACCATTGTGGGAATATTTAGATATATTCGTCGTGTTTATTAACAGGGTGTTAACGTTTATTATAAATACTTATAAGGAAAACGTTAAATGTATCAAATATATAAATTTGAAAATCCTAAGAGTGGTATAACATGAAAATGCTGTTATGATGATATGAAGACTACCTCTAGTCCGTATGCAGTGTCGTTAGTACTAATGAAATGAATTCGCACCTAAACCAATCCGGTTACGCGAATTTGAATACCCGTAAACTAAATTTACGATGAAATGAGTAATGCAAGTGAATAGTGAAAACTTTTCCGGAAATGAATAGTGTTCAGTGAATAGTAAAATTCTCAAATGTTTCTCAGAATATCAAAGTGACCTCGAAAAGGATGAATAGTAAAATGATGAATAGTGTTTTGATGAATAGTGATTTATGAATAGTAAAATGTCGAAGTTTGGGAAATGACCTGAAATGGTGAGTTGTGATACCATCACTTGAACAACATCAAAACCCTCAATCAACAAACCCTACTTCAAAGCCACCACCTACAAGTTTCACATCTCCAAACTCACCAACATCCATGCAACCAAAAGTTTATCTCCACTAAATCACCAAGCATTTTGTATGCTTATGTTTCTCATTTTCAAATTAAACTCTTCAACCATTTTGGGATTCAAGAATGTTTGGTGTCACTCCTTGTTGGCACATTAGGATGCTCTACTTAGTTTAGTATTCTATATTTATGGCCTTTGTAACAATGATTATGGGTTGACATAATCATTTTCTATTAATGAATGACTTAATATGTGTTTCTAATTATCTTTTGCCATGCTTATTATTTGTTGGTATTATGATATAAGTGTTTGCTTGTGCCATGCTTGCGCTTCTAATATTTTTCTTGCAAGAATTCCAATACTCGAACCCTTGGTGCCCTCAAACGAGGGGGAGCTTCCTTCTTATTGGCTTAAACCTTTTTGATTCTACAAAAAGGAGGAGAAGTGACTATAAACTCACTAAATACTTGTCTAAAAATTAATTCTTGGATTTAATGAGTTTAGGTTTTGTAATCATCAAAAAGGGGGAGATTGTTGATATAAATAAATGACTAAAAACGTTATTCATATCTTTCGATATCTCTATGTTTTGATAATCACAAAATGAAAACTCATCAAACCAAAGATCATGACATACACAAGTATTTAGTAGTAAATACTCACCTTTACCATCTAATCACTTAAGGTATGAATAAACAAAGTGTCTAATGCATTATAAGATCAAAGGAACACTTTTGTTAATCACTAGATATTTATAAAATGTCACAAAACATTTTATATCTTTTATAAAACATTTTTGGCATTAAAAGAATATGTTTAATTCATTACAAATTTATGAATTCAAATTTTAAACCAAAAATGGCAAATCTAATCCAGAAAATTTTCCCTCACAAAAGGACAAGAAAATCCAACGTTCAGGAGGGCGGCCCCCTTAATTATACTCGGCGGCCCCCTTAATCATTAAGGGGACCGCCCCATAATTAAGGGGACCGGCACGCTCCTGAATAGTATTTTCTGGCCCTTTAAATACTGGATCATTCCACATATTTTTCTCACCTTTTTGAACTAAAAACTTTCTGATCTAAACATCCATTTCCTTTCTCTAAAAATCCTTTGATCTTATATACATTGATCTTTGTTTCAAAGTGATTCAAGCCTCAACACTCAAGTGCAAAGAGAAGAATACTTCTATTAGAAGTATTACAACTTAGTATCATCTTGCTATCTAAGTTGTTTGTTTATTTCATCTTGTTGATCCTTCATATTTTGGTGAATAAGGTGTATGTATTAGTTAGCTAGATTTAGTTATAAAATCTAGAATTGTTGTAAGTGTGAAGTGGAACTTGAAGTGAAGAAGTAGTGTTGGATAGTAGTGGTGATAGGAGATAGTAGCAATAGTGATTAGTAGTGAAGAAATTGAAGCTTCCAAGTGGAGAAGACTAGAAGACATTAGTGGCTTGAAGTTGTGAAGACATTAGTGGCTTGAAGTTGTGAAGACAATAGTGGCTTGAAGTTGTGAAGACGTTAGTGCATTGAAGTTGTGAAGTTGCAAGACATTGAAGTTGTGAAGTATTTGTGAAGGCGTGAAGATACTTGTGGTGTGAAGAAGTATAAAAGAAGTGAAAAGGTGTGAAGAAGGTGTGGTGTGATATTTGTTGTGAGATTGGTTCTAGCTACGATTAGAACTCGACATTTTGCTTTGTGTCGTAAATTGGTGTAAGCTTTTGGTGTGTACGGTTTTCTCCGCCATAAGGGAGGTTATTGACTTAGTGAAGATAGTGAAGAAAACTCTCGAGTTCGGTACTCGGGGAGTGGAGTAGGGCAAGGAAGGTGTCCTTGTAGCCGAACCACTATAAATCCTTTGTCTCTCGGTTTGATCTTTCCATCTCTCACTCTTTGCTTGCTTACTTATTAGCTTTTCGTACATTGTTATAATTGTGTGTTGTGCATATATTGATTTCACATAAAGATCAAACTAGGTTCCATTTACAACATTAATTATACATTAGTAAAATATAAGTATATTGATTGAGGCAAAAGCAGTCAACTAAAGTCAACCACGGATGTGGTCAAGATAGTCAAACTCTTTAGGCTCAATGCTCCGCGGAATATAGTGTTTCCCCGGGTCGTTATGTCCCGACGAGGTGTGAATTGTTATCAAACGGGTTTGTGATCGGGTGAATTTGGACAGAAAAGGGTTTAAGATTGATTTGAACTAAGGAATCTACAAGGAAATAGCTTAAACAAGCTATATAAACAAGACTGGAAATTTAGAAAAACCAGAAACGTTTTAAACCTAAAAACGTGTACGTTCAGTTTAAATTTACTCGAACGTACAAAATAAAAAGTGAAAATTGAAATCTGAAAACCCGCAGGGGGTGAAAATGACTTTTTTACAAACCTAAGGTTAAAGGAAAATTTTTGGAAAAAGAAAACAAATTTTTACACTAATTAATTATTTAATATTAATTAAATACTATTTAATACTAATTTTTAATATTTAAATAACTTAAATATAATACAATATTATTTTAAATACTAGAAAAGTGAAAATTCAGTTTCTAAAAGTATAAAATAACTAAAAACAAGTTTTAAAATTAAAAATATGTATTTTTGTCTTTTTGTGATTTTTCTACTAATTAATTACTAATTAAATATTAATTACCTAATTAAACTAAATAAAATTATTAAAAATACTAAAAAGGCTTAGAAAATTAAAAAAAATTTTATACAACTAACTAACCATCACAGGAATCCTAAAAAAATATAAAAAGTTTGTCAAAATTATATTTAAACTAATTTACTAATTATTCACTTATTTATTATTTAATATCTAATTAAACTAATTAAATTCTAAAAATTACAAGATGAACAGTGATAATTCTAAAAAAAATTCCTAAACTTATTTTATAACTAATAAAAGCTAGGAAAAATATAAAAGCTAGGTGTTACTTTATAAAAACTAATTTTCCTATTTACTACTTAAGTATTAATTAATTATTATTAAAACTAATATTAAATCTAATAAATACTAAATGATAATATAAAAATCTGAAAAAATTACTGAAAATATTTTATCATAAAAGAAATTTAAGAAAAATATAAAAATACAAGTTACTTAATAAAAATCTAAAAATTAAATAAAAAATTTAAATTACATTAAATAGAAACTATCACTTATTATTAAATTCGTTTTTCTTGATTTTTGTTTTCCAAACCTGTTTTATACCTAAAATTAAAGAACTTTTGTGAAATGAACTTGTGTGGAACTGAGAAATAAGCTATCTGTGAAGCAATAAGCCAAACAGTTGAGCTTTTGGCTTATAATTGAGGTTTAAGCTCACCTTAAGCAATCCAATTAACACAAGCTATAAAGTAAGCTGAAAATATCTTAGGTAGACTTGAATAAGGCTAAATCAACAAGATATTAACTCTGAATAAGCTGCTAAGATCCAAAAAGCAAACCCAAAATCACCACAGACCACACAGGTCAAAAGTGGCCATATGCAACCTACTATGGGTCCACAGGGGTAATCAGAGGTCCAAGGTGATGGTTGGTCTAAAGAGATGGCTTGGTGAGCTATTCAAAAAGCCAAGGATCAAAGCTTAGATCCCACACTTGAGCTCTGTGTGGGCTTGTGAGATGGGGTGCATACACTGAGTGATATCATCACTCAATGAATGGGCAAAAGCTCAAAGGTACTCAATAGGCAAAAACAAAGGTGTAGGCAAACAAGCACAATCAATAATACATGTAAACAATACTATGGTCACAAGCAATAACCAAGAATCATTATGAACAAGGAGAATCAACATGCTCAGCTGTTCTAAGAACATACAGCAACAGTTGCCAAAAATAAGCCATAAGTAGGTTTAAAATAAGCAGTGGATAAGCAATAATAGGAAAACAAAAAGCAAATCTATGAAATATACTTAAGGGACTACTCAAAGCAACAAAGAACACAATTATTGGACAACAAATGACCAACTTATGGTCATTTGAAATTTTTCAAGAACCTGAATGCAGGGGAGATACTTCCCCTGCAGTTCCAAATCAGCCACCAAATAAGCCAAGAAAAAAAATCATAAACATAAACTAAGAGTGGGAATCAAGAGTTGAGCTGGGAGGTTTTAATTAGAAACAAGTTTCAACCCTTGAATCAAATCACAAAATTCTATAAAATTCTTTGAACTTTTGGAAAAATCGAAGAACATGCACTTTTGACTTTTTGATGAAACTTGAAATTTTGACTATATTGAACTTCTGGTTGATCCTACTTACTAAATAAATTATAATATGTTATAATTAGACTAAATTAAGATAAATGACTAACTTATATAATGATATGATGAGAAATGGCTTTTGAGCTATTGAAAGTTAACAGATTGCATGAGATTAAAAGATTAGTTGACTATTTAATGAACAAGAACATGTTTATATGACTTGATTGACTTAATGAAACCTTATGAAGCATGTGGTAACTGAAAACAACAACTAAAACAACCTGTATCATACAGGTTACAGTTAATCCAAACATTATCTTTAAAACTGCTATTGACAATTTTATGAAGCAAAATGGAATTCTAGTGCATGAAACTGACAAGTGAGCTTATACTAACATAAATAAGTTTAAATGAACACAAATAAGTGAAAATAAACAACAAATAAACATCATAACCCTCAACCACTGATTATGCAAAAGTAAATAGGAAAAACGCCTTACAAATGATCCAATGTCAAAGCAGTTGAGAACCAAGAACCTTAAACCACCATCCTAATGCTCCCCATGGAGCTCTAAACCAAATGGCAATCCACAAATCAACCCTGCTCTGGCTTGTTTCATCTTGTACACTAATTTTTTGAATTTAAACCAATTTATTTTGATTTTTTGGATCATTTTTGAGTTACTTACCTACACTGTCCTAAGCTTGAATGAGTCCTAGGAAACAGGAATTAACAACTTTTAACAACATAAAAGTCAAAACGAAATTCTCACTCAAAATGGTAAAAACTGAATTAATAAGGGAAACTTGGAATTAATGCTTGAAATAGGTTCAAATTACACTAATGAAACTTAATACAACAATTGAAAGCTTAAAAAGATACAATTGACAATTGAGATTTAAAACAACACTAAGCTATACTACAGTTACACTACTACTTTTTCTTTCTTTTTTTCTTGATATAAATAGAACCTGGAGTGCTTCTCTTTCATTCCCACCATTTTTCTAAGCCATTGGATGAGCTTAATTCAATCTTGGCCTTCCAATTCTTTTTGGCGGGAAAAGTAAGTTTTGGAAGTTAGGGGTTTTCTTGGAGTGATTTGTAGGAATTAATTGAGATTTGGAAGTTAGTGTTTGGCAGGGGAGACAAGGTATGTTTAGTAGGAGAAGAGGTGAGGAGGGGGGTTGAGTGTTGGGTGAGTTGTAGCAGAATAAGTGGAGGGGAAGAGGGTGGAGTTGACTAGGTTTGACTCAGGGGTGATATTAAAAGGGGGTGGACTGGGCTTTAAGGGTTTTTGGGCCTGGGGTGGTTTTTTAATGGACCAGGGTTGGGGTTTAGTATGATTAGTATTTTGCGTTATTAAATAAATAGGGTCCATTTGGTTTTAGGTAATGAAATACCACAAGGACCAAAGTTGTAACTTGCTGAAAGTTAAAGGACCTGAAATGTAATTTTTTCAAAGCACTCACAAGGACCTTAATTGACAAGTTTGAATATTACAAGGACCAAAATTAATATTTTCCAAAATTAGAAATCCGAGGGACCTTTTATGTTAATTTTCAAACTTCAGGGACCAAAAGTGTAAATTCTCAAAACTTTTTACCCAAAGACCATATTTGCCAACTTTTAATTTCCCAAGGACCCAAAATGATTTTTCTTTCAAAAATATCCCACCAGGGACCAAATCTGCCAATTTCTAAAACTCCAGGGACTAAATTGCAAATTTCCAAAACTTTTGAGATTTTTCACCAAAGGACTAAATATGACAACTTATGATTTAAAAGGACCTTTGGTGATAATTTTCCATATTTGGAATGACCAGGGACCAGTTTTGACATTTTATGAAAGTTGGGGGACTGAAACTGCCAATTTTGCAAACTTTGTACGTTTTTCATCTGTTTTTACTCTTTTTGCATCTAAAACATATTAAACACAATATTGAAATATTTTCAGTATTTTGATGCATTTCTGAGTGTTTTTGTATGTTTTGCAGTTCAGATTTGACCAAAAATGATGAGTGTTTGAGCACTCATCAATCCCCTACACTAAACTATTGCTAGTCCCTAGCAATAAACTATTTTGAAAACTTAATGGATTTTAATCTCTTTACCAAAAGCCATTACTTCTGGAATAGCCAAATGTATCAGTTCAAGTAAGAACTATGATCCACTTGATAACCATGTGATTTTGAGCAAACCACCAGCTGTCAACGGATTTGATTAGTCTTTTCCAAAAGCCGTTTGCTTCTGGACTAGCCAACTCTTGATGGACAAAGTCAACATATTGGTGAGCTGATTACCAATTATGGTTTTTCACTGCCTTTACCACAAGCCATAATCTTGCGGGCTAGCCAACTCATTCACTTTTTGGGATATGGCGAGTTGAGGTACCATACAATTTTGGGCAAATTGCAAGCCATAAACGGATTTGATATATCTTTACCAAGAGCCGTTTGCTCCTGGATTAGCCAATCCTTTTGTCGTTCAGACATGGCGGACTGATAACCACAAAAATTTTTGAACTTAAGTGAATTTTTTTTAAAAATTTTTGAGATTTTGGCCAAAAACGGGGGTACTAGACGGTGAAATGTGATAAAATTCACTAGAATACCCCCCCCCCCCCCACACTTAGAATGAATATTGTCCTCAATATGCAAAGTCCCGGCTATTATGCCGACTCTTTGAACGTAAAAGGGCAACATTACAAGATAAATGTGGAAACACCATTTTGTTTTTCACTTTATTTGTAACCATAGCATGGGTAACTCCCCCACACTTAGGGTGAAAACCCTATAAGCATGCTACTGTTTTTGTTTACCGAGTCGCTAGCTTGACTCGACCCCGAATTCATTGGTTCTTGGGGAAGCATGATGTGGAAGAAACAATCTCCATCGGACTTTCATTCAAGATGTTTGGACAAACATTTGAAGCACGTGAAAGTTCCACACCAATGAGATAAGTAGACCCAGGCTTAAAATAGTATAAACTATAAGCGGTGATGCTGGGGTCAAAGATAATGTCTTCATTCCCGAAGGAATGAAGAACAGGAGAAGTCACCCGATAGGTGAAGAAGGGAAGAAAGATCTTGATGACAATCAAGATTGATTCATCATCATCGGAAAGAGAATTCATGATTAGTGTATCATGAATCTCATCATTTAAGCTCGTATGATCTAGACATATTATGGGTGGGAGGGTTGGGATTTTGATATCAATCAAATTCTCAGGGTTGAGAATATTTCCCTCCGGAAAACAAAGATTAACTTTGTCTAGATCAAAGTAAAAGTTATCATACTCCGGTGGAGATATGATATGAGTGAGTTCACCGAAGAACTCCTCAAAGGTGAATGAATCATATTCGGGGAGAGAAATTTGAGAATGAGAAGTGGTACTGCCACTAATCTTCTCTCCCATATGATCAAAGGTAAAGGCTTCAAACTCCGGAATAGGATCATCGGGGAAAATGTCACTATCCTTAATTAGGATAGGAGATGAAATAGGTTTCATATTGAAAGCCTCGATTTTATAAATGAGGAGATCGACATTCAATAATGTTGCACGAAGTGCTTCATCCTTGATTTCAGTGTCAATCTCATCATTCTCTTCTTCTAAGCTAACTAGCTTAGAAGGTAATTCTTTCATAAAAACGATGTCTCCACAAGACAACGAATCGTCATCAGTAGAATCGGAGAACATCTCAACATGATCAGTCGGGAAGACAAGAGGAGGAGGGATATCACAAATATGATTAAGAGTTCCCTGTGACTCTCTTGGGATTGGAACAAGGTTCTCAACACTAGACTTTATGAATTCGTCCGATTCCCTTTCAGGAACAGTGTCAAGATGCTCGTCCCCCATGATCAGAGAGTGAGTGGGAACCTCGGGTGTGATAACAGTGGGTTGAGATAGAATCTCAACTAATGGAATTTCATCTGATGAACCTGATGAATCTTTATAAAATCCAAGGATATCAAGGGTATCTTCATCATCACTGTCATCAGGAATGAAACGAAACTGAGAGCTAGATCTGGCTGCTTTTTCTTTTGCAATTGATTCCCTAATAGATCTTTCATAAGCATCTTGGGAATTTATTTTAGTAGCCTGTTCTTCAGCTAACAATTCTTCCATCGATTTTTGGTTTGGATTATCTGGGGTATGTGTGATTCCTTTTAAATCTTTCATTAAATCCAAATGATCAAGGAGAAGACTTTGAGGAATTAGCCGAGGTGGAGGTTCTTCATAATACGATGTGTCAAAATTGTTACAAGGAAATGGATTCCTTGTTTGACAATCGGAGTTGAAGTGTGGACCTCCACATTAATCACAACAGTAAAACTGATGTGGCTGTGGGTTGTATGTACTAGAGTCATAATCGTTATCAGGAAACTGCTCATAGACAAGCGTGTTTCCCGATTGACAATCAGAACTGTAGTGTGAACCACCACAGTACTCACAATAGTAAAACTGCTGAGTATCATGGTGTGGTAGCTGATGGAATGAATCAGTGGTGTCATGGTAGGAATAGGGATTCTGGTTATAGACAGACCCGTTTCCTGACTCTACCATGTCACAACTGGGGCAATTGCCACCATTATAAGGACTACCACACCATTCACAGATCAGAAGGTGTAGATGAGACATAGAAAGAATCAAAAGTGTATAGAGGGTGAGGAATGGAGAATCAAAAGGGTAGGAGGGTGAAGAAGGATATTTTTGGTGTTTTTGGAAAACATTTTATACAAATGATAAAGAAAATGTTTTTGTGTTTTTGTGTTGGTTGAAAACTGATTTTAAGAAGTTTTCGTGAACTGTTTTGTTTTTATATGAAAATAAGAAGATAATATGAACAAGGGTGGGTAAATATACAGTGAGTGTATATCCCAATTCACTAATACGCAAAACCGTTTAGAATAGCGCGCACACCTCCCCAGCAGCGGCGCCAAATTTTGATTGGCTCAGAACAGTCAACCTAAAATTGACCAAGTATATGGTCAACAAGGTCAAACTACCTAGACCAATGCTTCCGGGTAATAAAGGGTATCACCAGGTCGTTATGTCCCGCCGACGTGTGGATTGTATTCAAACGGCTTGTGATCGGGTGAATCTGAACGGGAAAGGGTTTGTGAATTATTTGAAATAAGGAATATACGAAGAAATAGCTTAAACAAGCTATATAGATGATTACGTGAAAGTTAGATACCTAAAAACGTTTAATAACTAAAAACGTGTACGTTCAGATTAAATTTACGTGAACGTACGAAATAAAATGCGAGTTTTTGTGAAATAAAATACTTATGACTATGAAAATTAACTTTTTACAATCCTAATGATAAAAGAAAATTTTTAGAAAAAGAAAAATAATTTTTACACTATTTAATTATTTAATATTAATTAATTCCTATTTATTAATTACTTAACTAATTTTAATTAATTTAAATTATTAAAAATAACAAACAAACTTAGAAAATTAAGAAAATTTTTACAAATCTAATTAACCATCACAGGAATCCTAGAAAAATATAAAAAGTTTGTAAAAATTATATTTAAACTAATTTACAAATTATTTACTTATTTATTATTTAATATCTAATTAAACTAATTAAATTCTAAAAATTACAAGATGAACAGTAATAATTCTAAAAAAAATTCCTAAAATTATTTTATAACTTATAAAAGCTAGAAAAAATATAAAAACTAGGTGTTACTTTATAAAAACTAATTTTCCTATTTACTAATTAATTATTAATTAATTATTATTAAAAATAATATTAAATCTAATAAATACTAAATGATAATATAAAAATCTGAAAAAATTACTGAAAATACTTTATCATAAAAGAAATTTAAGAAAAATATAAAAATACAAGTTACTTAATATAAATCTAAAAATTAAATTAAAAATTTAAATTACATTAAATATAAACTATCACTTATTATTAAATTGGATTTTCTTGATTTTTCTTTTCCAAACCTGTTTTATACCTAAAATTAAAGAACTTTTGTGAAATGAACTTGTGTGGAACTGAGAAATAAGCTATGTGTGAAGCAATAAGCCAAACAGTTGAGCTTTTGGCTTATAATTGAGGTTTAAGCTCACACTATGCAATCCAATTAACACAAGCTATAAAGTAAGCTGAAAATATCTTATGTAGACTTGAATAAGGCTAAATCAACAAGATATTAACTCTGAATAAGCTGCTAAAATCCAAAAAGCAAACCCAAAATCACCACAGACCACACAGGTCAAAAGTGGCCATATGCAGCCTACTGTGGGTCCACAGGGGTAATCAGAGGTCCAAGGTGATGGTTGGTCTAAAGAGATGGCTTGGTGAGCTATTCAAAAATCCAAGGATCAAAGCTTATATCCCACACTTGAGCTCTGTGTGGGCTTGTGAGATGGGGTGCATACACTGAGTGATATCATCACTCAGTGAATGGGCAAAAGCTCAAAGGTACTCAATAAGCTAAAACAAAGGTGTAGGCAAATAAGCACAATCAATAATACATGTAAACAATACTATGGTCACAAGCAATAACCAAGAATCATTATGAACAAGGAGAATCAACATGCTCAGCTGTTCTAAGAACATACAACAACAGTAGCCAAAAATAAGCCGTAAGTATGCTTTAAAATAAGCAGTGGATAAGCAATAATAGGAAAACAAAAAGCAAATCTATAAAATATACTTAAGGCACTACTCAAAGCAACAAAGAACACAATTATTGGACAACAAATGACCAACTTATGGTCATTTGAAAATTTTCAAATACCAGAATGCAGGGGAGATACTTCCCCTGCAGGTCCAAATCAGCCACCAAATAAGCCAAGAAAAAAAATCATAAAAATAAACTAAGAGTGGGAATCAAGAGTTGAGCTGGGAGGTTTTAATTAGAAACAAGTTTCAACCCTTGAATCAAATCACAAAATTCTATAAAATTCTTTGAACTTTTGGAAAAATTGAAGAACATGCACTTTTGACTTTTTGATGAAACTTGAAATTTTGACTATATTGAACTTCTGATTGATCCTACTTACTAAATAAATTATAATATGTTATAATTAGACTAAATTAAGATAAATGACTAACTTATATAATGATATGATGAGAAATGGCTTTTGAGCTATTGACAGTTAACAGATTGCATGAGATTAAAAGATTAGTTGACTATTTAATGAACAAGAACATGTTTATATGACTTGATTAACTTAATGAAACCTTATGAAGCATGTGGTAACTGAAAAAACCAACTAAAACAACCTGTATCGTACAGGTTACATTTAATCCAAACATTATCTTTAAAACTGCTATTGACAATTTTATGAAGCTAAATGGAATTCTAGTGCATGAAACTGACAAGTGAGCTTATACTAACATAAATAAGTTTAAATGAACACGAATAAGTGAAAATAAACAACAAATAAACATCATAACCCTCAATCACTGATTATGCAAAAGTAAATAGGAAAAACGCCTTACAAATGATCCAATGTCAAAGCAGTTGAGAACCAAGAACCATAAACCACCATCCTAATGCTCCCCATGGAGCTCTAAACCAAATGGCAATCCACAAATCAACCCTGCTCTGGCTTGTATCATCTTGTACACTAATTTTTTGAATTTAAACCTATTTATTTTGATTTTTTGGATCATTTTTGAGTTACTTACCTACACTGTCCTAAGTGCTTTCCAAGCTTTAAAGAGCTCTTTAGTAAGCTTGAATGAGTCCTAGGAAACAGGAATTAACAACTTTTAACAACATAAAAGTCCAAACGAAATTCTCACTCAAAATGGTAAAAACTGAATTAATAAGGGAAACTTGGAATTAATGCTTGAAATAAGTTCAAATTACACTAATGAAACTTAATACAACAATTGAAAGCTTAAAAAGATACAATTGACAATAGAGATTTAAAACAACACTAAGCTATACTACAGTTACACTACTGCATCTTCTTTCCTTTTTTCTTGATATAAATAGAACCTGGAGTGCTTCTCTTTCATTCCCACCATTTTTCTAAGCCATTGGATGAGCTTAATTCAATCTTGGCCTTCCAATTCTTTTTGGCGGGAAAAGTAAGTTTTGGCAGTTAGGGGTTTTCTTGGAGTGATTTGTGGGAATTAATTGAGATTTGGAAGTTAGTGTTTGGCAGGGGAGACAAGGTATGGTTAGTAGGAAAAGAGGTGAGGAGGGGGGTTGAGTGTTGGGTGAGTTGTAGCAGAACAAGTGGAGGGGAAGAGGGTGGAGTTGACTAGGTTTGACTCAGGGGTGATATTAAAAGGGGGTGGACTGGGCTTTAAGGGTTTTTGGGCCTGGGGTGGTTTTTTAATGGATCAGGGGTGGGGTTTAGTTGGATTAGTATTTTGGGTTATTAAATAAATAGGGTCCGTTTGGTTTTAGGTAATGAAATACCACAAGGACCAAAGTTGTAACTTGCTGAAAGTTAAAGGACCTGAAATGTAATTTTTTCAAAGCACTCACAAGGACCTTAATTGACAAGTTTGAATATTACAAGGACCAAAATTAATATTTTCCAAAATTAGAAATCCCAGGGACCTTTTATGTTAATTTTCAAACTTCGGGGTCCAAAAGTGTAAATTCTCAAAACTTTTTACCCAAGACTATATTTGCCAACTTTTGATTTCCCAAGGACCCAAAATGATTTTTCTTTCAAAAATATCCCACCAGGGACCAAATCTGCCAATTTCTGAAACTCCAGGGACTAAATTGCAAATTTCCAAAACTTTTGAGATTTTTCACCAAAGGACTAAATATGACAACTTATGATTTAAAAGGACCTTTGGTGATAATTTTTCATATTTTGAATGACCAGGGACTAGTTTTGACATTTTATGAAAGTTGGGGGACTGAAACTGCCAATTTTGCAAACTTTGTACGTTTTTCATCTGTTTTTACTCTTTTTGCATCTAAAACATATAAAACATAATATTGAAATATTTTCAGTATTTTGATGCATTTCTGAGTGTTTTTGTATGTTTTGCAGTTCAGATTTGACCAAAAATGATGAGTTTTTGAGCACTTATCATATATACAATTATTAAAACACATATACATATATAAATACAAACTTATATTTAAGTGAGATATATGAAATTATATTTTCTATTCAACACTTTAAATAAATAGTGTCTATGTGATATATGTGAATTAATTTGTATCTATACTTTAGTTTCAAAGGTTTATACTATTAGTATCAATTCTTTAAAAGCAAACTTTTATTAAACGAAAAAGACGCAAAACTATTCAACCCCCCCTTCTAGTTTTCCACAGGACTGTTGGGATGAGAATTGAGTGATGGATTACGATATAAGAGATCTTCTATTTCTTCTAGATTAGCTAGGAAATCAAAGAGATAATTGTTACTTCCTGGTAGAAGTGGATCAATGTGAGTGAGTTCATCAATGAACTCCTCAAGAAGAGGATCAACATGTGATAGTGATGCCTCAACATACTCAATGTTTCCATTAGATATACAATCATTGGTAGAATCGGAGAGAATCTCAAGATGATCTTTTGAACACTTAATAGGGGAAGGTAAATCACACACATGAACAGGAATTCCTTGGAACTCACTTGGGATTTGGACAAGGTTCTCAACACTAGACTTTATTAATTCGTCAAATTCCTTTGCAGGAATTGTGTCAAGATGCTCATCCCCCATACTTAGAGAGTTAGTGGGATCCTTAGGTGTGATATCAGTAGGAAGAGGGAGTTGAGGAGAGCTAGCATGCATGGATTTTTCCATTTGTTCCTCTGCTAGGGATTCCTCCGTACTCTTATCTCTCTGAATAACCATGGATGGAATTTTAATTGATGAATGTGATGATGGTTTATAAAACTGAAGAATATCAATAGTTTTCTCATCATCAGTAGCATCATCCTTGAGAAGAGCAGCTTTGCAAAATATGGTACGTGTTTTGGCTGTTCTTTCTTCAACAAGTAATTCTTCCATGGTTTTTTCGTTTCTAGCAGTTCGTTCTTCAATAGATTTCTCATGAGATACACAAGAAGAGCTTGGTGCATTTTGAAACGATGGCTTGGTCAACTCCTCCATAATTTCTTTTAATGACTCAAGAGCCTTCAGGAAAATTTCATCCCGAGTTTGTTCTTGAGGAGTTGCATGGTTCATTTGGTACTGTGGAAGTTGGTCATAGTACGAATAGTCATTATTATTACAAGGAAATGAATTCCCTGTTTGACATTCGGAGCTGTAGTGTGAACCTCCGCAGTGCTCACAACAATTTGGTTGTTGTGACTGATTGGGTGAATAGTACGGATATTGGTTATTACCAAAGTTTTGATTGTTACCAGAGAACTGTTCATAGACAAACGAATTTCTGGTTTGACACTCAAATCCTTGGTGTGACCCTTCGCAAAATTCACACGCGTATGTCTGTATCTCATAATTTGGTGGCTGATGGAATAATTCAGTCGTGTCATAGTAAGAATAAGGATTCTGGTTATAGACAGACCCGTATCCTGACTCTACCATGCTACAACTGGGACAATTACCACCATTATTAGAACCACCACACCATTGACAATCAGAATGATGTTGATACGACATAAATAATAATCAAAGGTTAATGGAGGGTAAGAAATGAAGAATCAAAAAGGTAGGAGGGTAAAGATGGATATTTTTGGCTTTTAGTGGTAAATATACAATGTGTGATTATTCAAAACTACTGATACTTCAAATCGTTTGAATACGTAGCACAGCCTCCCCGGCAACGGCGCCAAAATTTGACTTCTCTCAAACAGTCAACTTAAATTAACCAAGGGTGTTGGTCAACTAAAGTCAACCCATGAGAGAGAAAGTGCAAGATATATTATCCGTGGAGTACAGTGTATCCTCGGGTCGTTATGTCCCAACGAGGCGTGCAATTTGGATTTTAAACGAATTTGTGATTGAGTGGTTTTGAACTGGGAGAAGGTATGAGTGATTTAAACTAAGGTTTTATAAAATAAAATAACTTAAATAAGCTAATAGAACAATTACGTGAAACCTAATTACCTAAAAACGTATAAAACCTAAAAACGCGTACGTTTAATTTAAAACTACGCTAACGTACAAAATAAAACGTGAATTCTGACCAATATAAATCCCACGGATGTGAAAATTATATTTTTGGAATCCAAATGATAAAAGAAAATTAATGGAAAAAGAAAATATATATATTTTTTTTTACTTTTTATTTAATTATTATTAATTAATAACTATTTAAACTTAATTAAATTAATTAAACTAATTTAATTATAATAAATACTAAACTAATTTATAAAATTATAAAACTTTTTATAAATTTACTTAACCATCACAGAAATCTATAAAAAAAATATAAAAAGTTTATAAAAATTATTATTAAACTATTTTACTAATTATTATCCTAATTATTAATTAATTATTAATTAAACTAATTAAATTATAAAAAGTAGAAGATGAAAAGTAGAAATTATGGAAAAATTCCTAAAATTATTTTACAACATATAAAAGCTAGGAAAAATATAAAAACTAGGTATTACTTGATAAAATCTAATTATGCTATTTAATACTTAATTATTAATTAATAATTAATAAAAATAATAATAAATCTAATAAGTACTAAATGACAAGATAAAATTCTGGAAAAATTACTAAAAATACTTTAAACTAAAAGAAAATTAAGAAAAATATAAAAATGAAAATTACTTAATAAAAAACTAAAAAGGAAAATTAAAAAATAATTAATATTAAATAGAAACTATCACTTATTGTATTTTTGTCTTTTTCTGGATTTTATTTTACAAAACTATTTTAATACCTAAAATAAGTAACTTTTGTGAAGGTGACTTGGATGGAGCTTAAAAATAAGCACTTTGGGCACAAAAAGCACTCACAGTTGACTTTTGGTCAAACTGTCTTGAATAATCTACAAATAAGCTCAAAGCAGAGTCACAGGGGTGGATTAAGGTATAACTAGTCTAAGTGGAACAAAATGAAACCAAAACAACAAGCTTGGAACACTGAATAAGCCAATAAGCATGAAAATAAGCACTTGGTAACTTGTTTTCAACACAGAAATGTGACAGAGTTCATGCTGATCTAGGGGGCCCAAAAGGTGACTTAAACTCACAAGCTTGGAATGACTAGAAAGAGGGCTAGGTGAGGAGTCCAAAGAACCAAGGGGGGGCCTGTGTGGCCCACTGTGGAGTCCTGTGGGACCCACAGAAGTGGAGGCAGTGGATGGGCTGCTGATGCACAAGGGAGATTAGTCCCCGTGCAGGTGTGTTTGATGGCTTGTGGGGTCCACACAAAAAATTGAAAAAATAAGGTGAGAGTGAGACTTTGAAGTTCAGCCGGGGGGCTATAAGTCCTGAAAATTTCAAGGCTTGAAACCTAACACCAAATTCTCTAAAATTCTTGCAATATTTGGATTTTTCCTAAACAATACCATTTTGACTTTTGAGATTAAACACCTATATTGACTTTTGTGAACTTATGATGCTCCTAGATTACTGAAAATGCATTAATAAGCTAATATGAGAGTTAATTAAGCTAAATGGAACTTCTTTATAACTAAATAATGAAATTAAACAAGCTAAAATACTAACAGTTATACACTAATTGATTTTTAAAAGTAATTTGACTATTTGAGTAACAACCTACTGATTTTATGTTTAGACTAAGCTAGTTTACTACTAAGAATATTGGCTGAGTGGATTTTAACCAAAACAAATCACAAGGGCTCAGTGAAACATGCAAATCTAAACACCCCTATAATGGGCTGTTACACTAACTATTTTGAATTTTAAGCTTATCCCTACTGATTTAATGATTTAAACAGATGTCCTAAACTTAATTAAAGCTAACTAAACACTAAAATCTTACAGAGAACAACAAGATGGCAGGTATGCAAAATGAATTATGCTAAGACAGTAGGAATACTAATAGGAAATAAAACATGTAGAAACTTTAAATAAGCACACAATTAACTACTAACTATAAAATTAAGCTGATATAGACAGAGTTTAAACTAGTAAACAGTAAATGAAATATAAAAAAAAGAAACTTACTTGTAGGACTGATTAAATGGTAATGTGAACAGGACAATGAGATGAGCTCACAAAAGCTATTGAAAAGCTTTGTGAGTTTATCAGGGTGGAATATGAGGAATTGAATATTTCTATAATACTAAACTAGTTTTAATGATATTTAACCTTTTAAAAACTTAAAATTGAGCTTAATGGAATAGGAAACCAACCATTTAACAAGATTCAAGTAAAGATGTCAATTTTACTTAAGAATTGCTAAATCTTATTTGAACATAATAAAACTTGAAATTGATATTTAAATTAACTTGAATTACACTAATAATGAAGAAAACAGACTGTTTAAACTAAAGATTACAACTAATAATTAAAATTACAATAATATGATTTTATCTAAAACTAAGCTACACTAATTAATCTACTCTATTCTAATAATGTTCACTTCTACTCCATCTTGCTTTTATAGGCTCTCAACATGTTCCAGGTGTCTTTTAGAGTGAATCCCACCAATTTGTAGCTTTGATACGTGTTGAATTCATCACAGCTGTTTAAGCTAATTTTGGCGCCAAAATTCATACAAGTGGGATTGAGCAGTTGTGAAGCATTTAAAGGTTATTGGTTGTTTTTGGAGGTGAACGGAACAAGTAGGGAAAGCTAGGGGTGGTGGATGTAAGGTGGTGTCAGGTTGCAGGGTAGTAGGGGGAGGCAGAGGTGTAGGGATGCTATGTGGCCTCTCCTGAGGTAAACCGAAGGGTGGGTTTTGGTTTTGGTGATGACAGGGAGGCAGTGAGGTGGATTGGTGATAGTTGCAGTGAAGGTGGTGGTGGAGTGGTGGTATAGCAGGGTGAGGTGGAGGTTAGGGATGAAGGTTGGTCAATGGGGTCAACCCCCGTTTCATTATCAAAAAGGGTTTGGGCTTGGGATTATTTTGGGCCTGGGGAAGTAATGGACCAGATTTTGGATTGGATTTATGTAGAAATTGGACTTTTGGTTTAATACAAATAAGGTCCACATGGTTTTAGGAAATATTACAAGGACTAAAAATGTAATTCTGAAAATTTGAAGGACTGAAAATGTAAGTTTACCAAAGTTATCCAAGGGGTGTATTTTGTCACTTGTGAATAGTACAAGGGCAATAAAGGTAAATTTCCACTTTTGAATACCTAGGGACTATTCTTGCCAATTTTGAAACTTCAGGGACTAAACTTGTAATTTCTTCAAAAGTTCCACCAAAGGACCAATTGTGACACATGTGAATTTCCAAAGACCATTTTTAACTTTTTCTTCCAAAATAAATTTCCAAGGACTAAAATTGTCAAGTTTGAAACTTGAGGGACCAGTTTTGCCATTTATGCAAATTTGAACTTTCAAGGGTAAAATTTGTCATTCTTTGATTCCTGGGGACTGCTGTTGACTTTTCTTCAAAATAATTTTCCTAGGGACCATTTCTGACATTTCTTGAAAGTTCAGGGACTGATTCTGCCAAGTGTGCAAACTTTGCTCGTTTTTCATCTATTTTCATTCCTTTTGCACCTGAAACATATAAAAACACATTCCAAAGATATTTGTAGTATTATGTAGTGTTTCTATGTGTTTTTAACTGTTTTCATATTTAAAATGGAACAGAAATGATGAGTTTTTAGAGACTCATCATTAACCTATTTTAAAGGTAGCAGGTTACCAAATTTTGAAATTATTGTACATAGTGATTCAATAACAAACACTAAATTAAGGATTTTTATTTTATTTTATTTTATTTATTTACTCTATTTATTTTTGAAAGGCTAGAAATTTTATTAGAAAAGGCTCCAAAAAGAAAGACAAAAGGATACAAGCTATATACAAAGAAAACCAAAACAGAAATAAATGCAAGAAACTATAGCACCAAACCAAAAGAATGAGAACCAGATTACAAATTACAGATTACAGATTACAGATTACAGGAGAGTAAACAAATCAAAAGGGCAGGATATCCAATAATTCCAATTAGCATGTCTCAAAGAAGCATGAGCAAGAATCCAAATCTTGGATATCCTCTAAATGGAAGGAAACATATATCCGCTTTGATGCTACGACACGAACCTATTAGGCATTAATGACTCTATTCCTCCATTTCCATATTACCCAAAAAGTGCCTTCGAACACACCATGAATGGCCTTATTAAACAACGAGCAGGCATTCGAAGCAAATGTACCCAAAGCAATATCCTTGATATCAAATGAGTGAAAAGTATAGGGAGGAGGTAACTGCCACCATTCCTAACTTTTTTCCATGTAGGCACTGTTGTCCCACATGAGTGAGTCGAAAATGAAATGGTAATGATATTCTGAATAACTAAAATCGTCTAACTGTTGTAATGTTACATGTTTACAAGTATATATAGTTTGCGAATGGTTGTAAGCCAATCATCGTGTCTGTTCGAATGGTTATGAACCAAACGACACACCTATTCGGTTTGTAACTACCATTACAGAAAAATAACTAACTTAACTATATTAACTACTAACCGAAGTAACTAACTTTCGGTTATACACTTTCTATTTAGCAACTTTTGTCCTTCGTGTTTTATGGAGATGTAACATCGAGATTATATGTTCACATTCTCCTCCTTAATCTTGATCGTTGCTTCGTCCTAAGTCTTGAACTCCGAGCATTTTTCGCATAGTCTCGAACTTCAGTCATGGTAAGGCTTTCGTTAAAATATCTGCTCTTTGTAGTTCCCCAATGACGTGTTCCACATTGATATGACCATTCTCTACGCATTCACGAATGAAATGATAGCAAATGTCGATGTGCTTGTTTCTTTCATGAAAAAATGGGTTCTTTAAGAGTGCTATTGCTGAAATGTTGTCACCTCGTAGCGTTATCCTTTTTTCTTCCTATCCAGTTAATTCACTAAGTAATCGTTTTAGCCATAAGGCTTGACATGCTGCTCCAGTAGCCGCCATGAATTCTGATTCACATGATGAGAGCGCCACTGTTGATTGCTTCTGAGTACACCAAGTAATAGGTGACTCTCCAAAGTAAAATACTATGCCAGTAGTTCCTTTTCCTTGACCGGTGTTGATTCCATAACTACTGTCACTGTAACATGTAATCTTGCAGCCGCCTTCTTTCTTGTATATTATTCCATGTTCCTTTGTTCCTTTGATCTATCGGATTACTTGTTTCATTGCCTTTAGGTGATGATCCTTTGGGTCTTGCATAAATCTGCTAAGTAGTCCGACTGGGTAATTAAGATATGGTCTTGTATGTAGTAAGTACCTGAGACTTCAAATTAAACTTTGATAATAAGTTACGTCAACTGAGTTTCCATCTTCTGCTTTGACCAACTTAGCGCCGGGATCCATTAGTATCTTTGTATCATTACTGTCTGTCATACTTGTTTCATTCAAGATCTTGTTAATATATCATGTTTGCTTGATTGTAATCTCTCCTCCTGTCTGTGTAACTTCTATCCCAAGTAATAAGCTAGCAATCCTAAGTCGCTCATTTCAAATTTTTCTTCCATCTGGGATTTGGAAAAGTCAATTTCTTTCTTTGGAGTGCCCGTGATTATCAAATCATCTACATAAACTCCAACTATGACTGTAGAAGTCTTGCTTCTCTTCGTGTAAACTGCTTGTTCGAGATTACATTTCTTAAAATCTAATGATTTCAAGGTTTAATCAAGTTTCACATTCCAAGCTCGTGGTGCTTGTCTTAAGCCATATAATAATTTGATGAGCTTGTAAATTTTCCTGAGTTTCCTTATTGAATAAATCCTTCAGATTGTGTAACGTAGACTTCTTCCTTCAAATCTCCATGTAAAAATGGTGATTTTACATCTAAGTGGTGTACTTGCCATCCATGATATGCTGCTAGTGCTAATATCAAATGAACTGTCTCTATTCTAGCAACTGGTGCAAACACTTCATCGAAGTCTATCCCTTGTTCTTGTACATAACCTTTTGCTACTAACCGCACCTTGTATATGATGATCTTACCCTCTGCATCCTTCTTTGTCTTAAAGACCCATTTGAGTCCTATTACCTTATGATTTTCTGGCAATGTTGTGAGAGTCCATGTGTGATTCTTATTAATCAAATCCAGTTCTGCTTCCATGGCCTCAATCCATCTTTTATCTGTTGATGCTTCCTTATAGTTACAGGGTTCCTCTTCCATGAAGAATAAGCTTTCAAGTGTTACTTCACATGCATTCTCGTATATTTCCGTTATACCCTTGAGTCCTCGTACCGGTGTATCATCAAAATGGTCTTTTAAGCTTCTTAATGAGCTAAAATGTAACACCCCCAAAATACCGCAGCGGAAGACTGTGTCACTTGGGGTGCTACATCATAATACAAAGTACAAGTTATAGAAAACGACCTCTAAATGAGACGTTTTGATACCATTCGATTAATGAATTCAAAGTTACAAACATGAGATTCCAAAGTATTATACATAAATGTATACAAAATGTTTTGAATGGTAAATGATAAAAAGCGTAAGTCTTCAGAATATGCAGCTTGACTCTAAGTTCCACGCACTAGTTATCACCTTACTAACCTGAGATAAACATGCTAAAGTGTCAACACAATGGTTGGTGAGTTCATAGAGTTTGTCTTAAAACAGTTGAAAAGTCTTTAAAGAATATTCGCACAACAAAGGCATCGTGAATCCACTCAGTTGCAAGTCCCACCCATAACAACACTCGCAACCTGTGTGTTCACAACCCACTGCTAAAGTATAGCATGATTTCAATATATGTGTATACGATATATGCACGCTTAATGTAAAGTATAACAGCCTACTGAACTTCATGACAAGAATAAGCACAAATGCTTCAAAGCTGGATTATATTCACCCAAGGCCAGGAATCGGTGACCATGAGTGGGGGCGTCAGCCCGATAGTACTATCAATACCTCTCCATCGGCTCCATCCAGGAGTTAAACAGTGGTTAAAGAATATAGCATATAGAACAGTTTTCACATATTAAGGCACATATCGTAATAAAACTACACGTCATGTTTAAGAGTATAAAAGTATATCGTAGCATATGAGTAAAATTGTCTTTAGTAAAAGGGAAAGCAAGTAGTTTAAACATGTATCTCCCCCAAAGAATATAAAACAAGTATTAAAAGAGTAGGGGCTATGACTCACCTTGAACTAATGATATCAAAACGTATAACGGAAACGATGGATAAGCCAGGAAGTCTCTACGCGCAACCTAGAATATTATGATATGTCTTAGGTTTGGAGTAATGTCTAAGAATACAAAGAATTGCCTAAATATGTCTTGCATATAGTTCATGATGTTGTACTTAGTATATAGTGTAAGTCGTTGAATAAAAATGGTTTATGAAACATGTATAGTTTGTATATCTCTTACTACCTCTCGGGCCATCATAATTCAGAGGTCATGTGGTAAACGTTCGAGGAGAAATGACACTTTAATTCATAAATCCACAACTCATCTCGACGGTTTACTTTAATGAACCCCTCACATGAGGCTCCCTACTATTGTAGTATTTGATAAAAATATATATAAGTTTTTGATTTAGAAAGCCATAAGTTCTTTAGCCGTGGCTTTGGTCATGGCTACCATGGTCTTGAGACTCATCCTTGGCCTTAGCCATGGTTTTGGTCTTGGCTTTAAGGTCTTTAGACCCCTTGGTTTTACTTAGCCATAACCAATAAATGGTCAATTTGGTATTAAAATGGGCTGTTAAGAATTTGAAGAAAAATATCACTCGTAAAGCGTTTTCAGGGCTCGGGCTTCTTGCTTCCTAAATGAAAACATCGTTCCGGACAAATTTCGTGTTTTAACTTTTTGATGAAACGGACCAGAAGGCCTCAAAAAAAATCCAATTTTTGATCAGAATGCAAATTGGCAGATTCGGCGTTTTGGTTTTGCTAACTTCTTTTGGCCATAACTTTTGACTCGTGTACTCGTTTTAGGTGATTCAAATTGCTATGTTTTCCTTTTAAAACCCTCTATAATAGTAGGTAAGTGTTTCATATCATGGTTACTCTATTTTGGTCGTGGTTCTCAATATAAGTCACTAGTTTCCTTGTTTACTTAACATAAGTTAACATATAGTTTCCATAACTTGTTTTACTAGTTTTTATACATCATGAACATAATACAAAGACCATATATAGCATGAAAGAAACATAATAAGCATGAAAATGATATTGAGCAAGAAAGGGTATTAGGGTTTCTTACAACTTTTGGCTTTCTAAAGAAAGGAAGTCAAGTATGAGACAAGGACGCTAAACCTATGCTTGCTAACCCTTCACCACAATTCTTGCAAACCCTTGCTAACCTTTACATATCCCTTGCGAAAACCAATTAACCTCAGCCCCTAACACCTTGTGTAGCTCCTAATTCAACCATGGAATCACCAATCAAACTCTTGATTCATGTAGAGACTAACTATGCCTTCAACTTTGGTGTGTAACTTATAACTTGGAAATCAGAGGATCAAGGTTGTGTGATTTAAGTGTGGCGTTTGGAATGAAGAGAAAGGAAAGGATTAGGCTTCTATTTATAGCATGAAGAGGAGGTTAGGAAGGTGCCTAGGAAGTTTCCTTGAGGAGGTGCAAGAGTTGGGATATTTCTAAGGCTTGGTAAGTAAGTTTCAAGACTTTTCAACATATGGACTTATCTTAAGTGATCAAGGCCTATCTTAATCCAACAAGGCTTGTGACTTATCATAAAATTTCATCCAAGGTCTATCTTGGATGACTAGATATGAGTTTTGATAATATCTTGCTTTTACGGAGTCAGTTTTGTCCCGGTAATCGCTAATGGTAAGTCGTTAAGTCATGAAACTTAAAATCAGGTATCCTAAAATTATGAAACTTATAAATATGTTAAAACTTATTAATATAACCTATCTTAGCATATTTAATGAGTGACAAGTTCTATCGGGTTGCTTAAACGCTGCAAAAACTGGAAACGCGGGTCTAAAACGCGTAATTCGCGTAAAACGCTGAACTGGAAAACGTAAAATTCCAAAAGTTTTGGAATTGTCGTAAAATGAAAGAAAATCATATTTCTATTGTTTATAGTGTTTTATGGACATATCGGGATGCTGGAATGACGTTTAACCCTAAAAGTAAATCTCGGACACGGTTTCGTGATTTTTGCAGAAATGATCCGACGAATGTCAAATTCTCGGATTATCATTAAAATAGTTTAACTTACGAGAATATGAAATAAAAATTTCGGGAGTGAATAGTGAAAATGAATAGTAAAAATGAATAGTAATTTGAAAATGCGAGTTGTTACAGTCTCTACCCCTTAAGGAACTTCGTCCCGAAGTTCAGTTAATGTTAACTACTTACGGTGTGTCTAAGAGAATTCGGGATTTCAGGATCTCTAAAATAGTGGTGTTCACTCTGATTCATCTAAGATTGTGGTTAAGAAGTCGTATCGGATACAATTAAGCCTACCTATTTATAACTCATTACTTACATAAAGAAGCGTCCAAATTTATGTAAGTAAAGGATCATAAACTTATGGTTCGGTGATTTACAATTTCTTTATTGAAATAAAGAGGCGTCCCAATCCATTTAAATAAGGAGATTCTAAATCATCCTACTTAAGAATTTCCGACACAAAATCCGCTTTCTGAGACAGATAGTAAGATAATAAAGTCATCAAATCCCTAAAGCTAAGCAATAATATAATTTAACTCAAATCTTGTGTCTCATCAAACAAGAACTGTCACAAGATCAAGTTAAATAATTAGTTATTACTGAGCTCCATATTTTTAATGACTTCGACTAAATTCTGGGGTTCTTTATAATACTAAAGTCACATCATCTAACAGCGCGGAACTAAACCAACAACTAACAAAAGTATATGCGTATGTAGTGTGCGTAAGGCAAATAAAGAGGAGAGTCTTAACGTATATAGTAGTTATAGTCTAGGCACTAAATGCAACCTAGTTCTCTATAACTAAAGCTCTGATACCAATCTGTAACACCCCCAAAATACTGCAGCGGAAGACTGTATCACTTGGGGTGCTACTTCATAATACAAAGTACAAGTTATAGAAAACGACCTCTAAATGAGACATTTTGAAAAGTTACCATTCGATTAATGAATTCAAAGTTACAAACATGAGATTCCAAATTATTATACATAAATGTATACAAAATGTTTTGAATGGTAAATGATAAAAAGCGTAAGTCTTCAGAATATGCAGCTTGACTCTAAGTTCCACGCACTAGCTATTGCCTTACTAACCTGAGATAAACATGCTAAAGTGTCAACACAATGGTTGGTGAGTTCATAGAGTTTGTCTTAAAACAGTTGAAAAGTCTTTAAAGAATATTCGCACAACAAAGGCATCGTGTATCCATTCAGTTGCAAGTCCCGCCCATAACAACACTCGCAACCTGTGTGTTCACAACCCACTGCTAAAGTATAGCATGATTTCAATATATGTGTATACGATATATGCGCGCTTAATGTAAAGTATAACAGCCTACTGAACCTCGTGACAAGAATAAGCACAAATGCTTCAAAGCTGGATTATATTCACCCAAGGCCAGGAATCGGTGACCATGGGTGGGGGCGTCAGTCTGATAGTACTATCAATACCTCTCCATCGGCTCCATCCAGGAGTTAAACAGTGGTTAAAGAATATAGCGTATAGAATAGTTTTCACTCATTAAGGCACATATCGTAATAAAACTACACATCATGTTTAAGAGTATAAAAGTATAGCGTACCATATGAGTAAAATTGTCTTAGTAAAAGAGAAAGCAAGTAGTTTAAGCATGTATCTCCCCCAAAGAATATAAAACAAGTATTAAAAGAGTAGGGGCTATGACTCACCTTGAACTAATGATATCAAAACGTATAACGAAAATGATGGATAAGCTAGGAAGTCTCTATGCGCAACCTAGAATATGATGATATGTCTTAGGTTTGGAGTAATGTCTAAGAATACAAAGAATTGCCTAAATATGTCTTGCATATAGTTCATGATGTAGTACTTAGTATATAGTGCAAGTCGTTGAATAAAAATGGTTTATGAAACATGTATAGTTTGTATATCTCTTACTACCGTTCGGGCCATCATAATTCAGAGGTCATGTAGTAAACGTTCGAGGAGACTGGACACTTTAACTCATAAATCCACAACTCATCTCGACGGTTTACTTTAATGAACCCCTCACATGAGGCTCCCTAGTATTGTAGTATTTGATAAAAATATATATAAGTTTTTGATTTAGAAAGCCATAAGGTCTTTAGCCGTGGCTTTGGTCATGGCTACCATGGTCTTGAGACTCATCCTTGGCCTTAGCCTTGGTTTTGGTCTCGACTTTAAGGTCATTAGACCCCTTGGTTTTACTTAGCCATAACCAATAAATGGTCAATTGGGTATTAAAATGGGCTGTTAAGAATTTGAAGAAAAATATCACTCGTAAAGCGTTTTCAGGGCTCGGGCTTCTTCTAACCTGAACGAAAACGTCGTTCCAAACAACTTTCGTGTTTTAACTTTTTGATGAAACGGACCAGAAGGCCTCGAAAAAAAACCAATTTTTGATCAGAATGCAAATTGGCAGATTCGGCGTTTTGGTTTTGCTAACTTCTTTTGGCCATAACTTTTGACTCGTGTACTCGTTTTAGGTGATTCAAATTGCTATGTTTTCCTTTTAAAACCCTAGATAACAGTAGGTAAGTGTTTCATAT
Source organism: Artemisia argyi (assembly GCA_030686995.1). NCBI lineage: Eukaryota > Viridiplantae > Streptophyta > Magnoliopsida > Asterales > Asteraceae > Artemisia > Artemisia argyi. The sequence goes on along the minus strand of CM060683.1, from coordinate 91,727,052 downwards.
CATGGTTACTCTATTTTGGTCGTGGTTCTCAATATAAGTCACTAGTTTCCTTGTTTACTTAACATAAGTTAACATATAGTTTCCATAACTTGTTTTACTAGTTTTTATACATCATGAACATAATACAAAGACCATATATAGCATAAAAGAAACATAATAAGCATGAAAATGATATTGAGCAAGAAAGGGTATTAAGGTTTCTTACAACTTTTGGCTTTCTAAAGAAAGGAAGTCAAGTATGAAACTAGGACACTAAACCTATGCTTGCAAACCCTTCACCACAATTCTTGCAAACCCTTGCTAACCTTTACATAACCCTTGTGAAAACCAATTAACCTCAGCCCCTAACAACTTGCGTAGCTCCTAATTCAACCATCGAATCACCAATCAAACTCTTGATTCATGTAGAGACTAACTATGCCTTCAACTTTGGTGTGTAACTTATAACTTGGAAATCAAAGTGTTGACATAAATAATGTCTTAAAACATTGTTAGCATATTAACAATGTCTCTATGTTTTGATAATTACAAAGCATAAACTCATTAATCTAAAACTTATGACGTAAACAAGTTTTTAGTGCTTAATATTTGTCTTTGCTTCCATATCACTTAAGGTATGAATAAATAAAGGGTTTATTACATTTCATGATCAAAGGAAATTTTTCTAATCACTAGAATTTATATAAAATGTATTAAACATCTTATATCTTTTATAAAATTACTTTTGGAATTAAAAGAATATGTTTAATTCATAATAAATATATGATTTCAAATTTCCAACCAAAAATGACAAATTCTATCCAAAAAAATATTCCCCACTAAAAGACAAGAAAAACCAACGTTCTGAAATGGGCGGCCCCCTTAATTCCTTAGGTGGGCCCCTTAATCATTAAGGGGACCGGCCACTAATTAAGGGGACCGGCCACGCTCCAGAACAGTGTTTTTCTTCCCTATAAATACTGGATCAGTTCACACTTTTTCCTCACCTTTTGCACTTCTAAACTTTCTGATCTAGATCCAAATTTCTATTCTCTTATCCTTTGATCATAAGTGTATAATTCTTTGTTTCAAAGTGATCCAACCTTCATCCTCTCAAGTGCAAGAGAAGAATACTTCTATCCCTCAAGACAAGAAGTATTACAACTTGTTGTGATCTCCACATCCAAGTTGTTGGTGCATCATCAAAGGTCATTTACATTATTCTTTGTGAAGATTGTTGTGAATATTTGATTGTAGATAGTTGTGTTAGATATAGATTGTGTGATTAGTTAGTAGCTTGGTGTGAAGAAGAAAAACTAGGAACTAGATTGGTGTGAAGAAGATAGGTGTGAAGCAGTTAGTTGTGAAGTAGATTGATTTGAAGAAGTTGTGTAGTAGTTGTGACTTAGGTGTGACGAAGTTGTGGTGTGAAAAGTGGTGTGTAAATTGGTGTGTAAATTGGTGTGTACGGTTTTCTCCGCCATAAGGGAGCTTGTTGATATAGTGAAGAAAACTCTCGAGTTAGGTGCTCGGGGAGTGGAGTAGGGCAAGGAAGGTGTCCTTGTAGCCGAACCACTATAAATCTCTTGTCTCGCGGTTCGATCTTTCCATCTCCTAATTATTTCATTACTTATCTTTATAATATATTGTGTAGTGTTAATTGTTTATATTGTACAAGACTTGAGATCACATATTATCGAATCTAAGTTTTTAAAAGCTAACTAAACTCTAAAACTATTTTTATAACGAATTAAAAAGACGTAAAACTATTCAACCCCCCTTCTAGTTTTCCACAATTGGTATCAGAGCCACGTCTAGCAAGATTTTTAAAATATATTGTATTCTAAAACTTGTAACGATTTATGGAATCTGAAAGATATTTAGAAGGACAATCTATGCAAAGACCACCACTATTTGAAAGTGATGGATTTTTATATTGGAAAAATAGATTCGAAACGTATGTGAAATCAAAAGATCTTGATCTTTGGCATATTATTACCTTTGGTGATTTTCCTCCTATTCAATATAATGTTGAAACTAAAATGAATGAAATTGTATCTTTTGAAGAACAAAATGATGATTTGAAAAAGAAATTAGCAAAAAATAATGAGGCTAAAATGGTAATTTATAATGCGTTACCACGCAAAGAATATGAAAGAATTTTTATGTGTAAAACCGCCGAAGAAATTTGGGATTCTTTACTAATTACTCACCAAGGTAATAGCCAAGTCAAATATAACAAAATAGATCTTCTTGTACAACAATATGAACAATTTACGATTCCGGAAGAGGAATCAATTGATAATGCTTTTGCTAAGTTTAACACTATCATCACAAGTTTAAAAGCACTTGATGAGACATTTTCTAGTAAAAATTGTGTTAGGAAATTTCTTAGGGCATTGCATCCAAAATGGCGAGCTAAGGTCACGGCAATTGAAGAATCAAAGAACTTGATGACTGATACGTGGGAATCGCACCAGGCTTTACCTCTTAAGGGATCTTGAGAAGCTTACAACCCCCACCAGGCAGTGTACCTGATCGTTGTAGTATAGTATAGTGACAAGTACCGGGGGATTGATCGTTCAGCTAGGAATAGTGTCGCTAGGATTAGAAAACCTAAATACTAGTTCTAAAGGTGAGGGAAGATTCTTTTTGTATTTTTATATTTTATGAAAAGCAAGTTAAAATCTCGGGTTTGAAGGATTTGGGCGGAATTAGTTGCTAATCAACTAACCCAATACTAAGATGCAATGAAAATAAAATATTAGAAATGAAAATAAACTAATTTATACTAAAGTTGTGGGCAGTAATTGGAGAAAATGTGTTTACTTAGATTTCACTACTCCCTAGACATCTTTTACACGTTAATTACTTGTTATAATTGCGTGGATGGCAGATCGTATTCCTTAATACCATTCATGGGGTGGCACACTTAACTCCCCAATTCTATGAGCTCTTATCTCCTCCTACACCATGCCCATCACAACTATAGGGATTGTAAACAGTGGCTCATACATTAAATACAACCAATAAAGACCTAGTGCACGTCGGTTCATGTTTCTTAAGACGTTCAAGCATGTTACCAATTGGAGATCTGCCAGTTTTCTTAAGCCTAAAATATAAATCATTCATCCAAGACAAGAATAAACAAGTAATCAACACATAATCAACATCTAGGTTTCATTAGATCTAAGCAAACACAAGATAGATCTAGCCTAGCATGATGGAATTAAGACAAGAACAAGATATAGACAACCAACACATAGACATATTGATTGAATTAAAAGAACACTTATCTTGACTACACATGCAAGGTATCAAGGGGTTGGAACCCTTGAAAAACCTGTAAAGTTACACCAAAATCGTACTTAGGGTTTCTCCCAAAACTTCTCTCTTTAAATGTGAAAAATTAGAAAACTATATATAGGAAAAGGGGTCTGACGGCGTCAAGACAAATTAGGTGACGCCGTCACCTCGCCGCCAAAACTATTCTCGGACTGCCTTGATCTACATTTGACGCCGTCAAGACTTAATCATTTCCAGGCCGTCATGACTTTTACTCTTGACGCCCTACCTTCTTGACGCCGTCAAATCTCTTCTGGATCGTCATGGAATTTTGCTCTTGACGCCGTTAGGGAGTTACTCTTGACGCTGTCACCTACTGTTCCCAGCATGGAAAACTAAGACTTTGGCGTTTTCTTCACTTTTATGCTCCAAAAACGTCCGAATTGCTTCCTTTTCCATATTTCACTCCCAAAGTACCTAAAATCACAAAAGGAACGATTTAGGGCAATATTTGATCAAATAAACTCGAATTCGGGCTTAAATGACCCCCTAAAAACGGATCATTTTTCGCCTCATCATATACCCTTACACTTGAGATTTGCTTGTCCTCAAGCAAATGCGCTTTTATTCTACTCAAAATACAAGTTAGGGGTCATTTAACACTAATATAAAAGTAATTACAACAAATAATCGTTCCACTAAAGACCAATAGACAAGCACGGAGGTCATACACTAGCACCTCACAAATAGTGTTTAGATACTCACATCTCTCGGGTGTAATAAAGTGTAAATTACAATATGGAAACGGAAGATATCTCTCACTACATGTCATAGCAAAATAGATTACCATAGGCTTGGGAAAGGATCAAACCTCCACCACATGGCGTAAGCACCTAGGATAAACTATCAAAGAGGTCTTTTAAAGGGTTGTAACGTTAGGTGTAGGGATATGAAATACACGGTTTTGTTGGATAAAGGAAGTTTTACTGGTGGCGAGTTAACAATCTTGGTTAATTACATGTACAATGTGGCGTTGCTAAGCCAAGACTAGACTCGACTTAAGCTAATAAATGAAAAATAACAAAAACATAAAATGAACATAGAATAAAAAAGGATAGTAGTCCGTATGTTTTTCTCTTTTTTTTTTTTTCTTTTTTTTTTTTTTTTTTTTTTTTTTTGCATACACTCTTACCCTACCATCAAAAACAATACATCATAGGGGAAGAGAATTCCCCTTACACTTGAATCTTTACATACTTTACAATTAACTAAACTAATGACTCGAATCAAGAAAATCAAAACACTTGGAGCACTTTTAAGATTAACGTACATATGGGGGTAATATATGATGTTCTTCCCCATTACTCCATAAAATAAGTACTTACCCATGAGTCCCAATCGTCCCAAAACAATATGTACAAAGATGTGACTCGACTTAGCAACCATGTAATCAATTAGACAGTTAACTTAGGGTTTAACAAATAACAATAATGCACTAAAAATGAGCGCATACACGGAAGGCTAAGGCGATTTGGTTGTACATTTAAGTGGGGTGTAACAAATTCTTCCTTTAAGTAAGATGGTTAAAGCTAGAAACGAAAAGATAGGCTCGGAGGGGTGTACTAGGGGTTTCGTGTACTAAAAATGAGTACAACGCTAAAGGTGTGGGAAAAATTAGTTGACTTAATTAGCCAAGTAATATGACTAAAATGGTCAAGTAATCATAATACGGGTTTAACACAAGGGTGATCCTAATGCGTCTTATCATGTAGTAAATCCTACTACACGAATGTAGTCTCACTAGCGGTCTCGGGATGCATCACTAACGCAAGTTCTAGAATCTAAATGCTACCGGTACACTCATAAGCACTAATAGTAAATGCTTTTCCTATCAAATCTAAAGGCGAACCTCACATATTTGGGTGGAAAATTTTTCTGAATATACGGTTATGTGCTAGTCATACAATCTCTTATCCATGAGACGCTTGCTATGGCTAAAGTTTCACTCCTAAATGTTGTAAAAAATTTTAAATTTGGCGCTAAAATTATACTAACAAGTATTTCTCATAGTTTTATTACACATCTACCATTAAAGAAAGCAAACTCAAGCGAAAGTGCATATGTAAGGTATCATCTTTTTACCCTCCCCTTACACTTAAGATGAACATTGTCCCCAATGTTCAAGTAAAGAATGTAAAAGTGAAAAAGTAAAGAGAATGAAATCAAATACTCCCCTGATTCGCTCGGTATGGATAATAAGGTGGCCAGGTTAAATCTTCCTCCAAGAAAATGAACAATCAAAGCTTCCCATCCAGAATATAAATCATCTTCTTGTCATACATAACCTGTAAAACCTGAGAAAATAGACAAGACAACCTTGCGTAAAATCGGCGGCATCCTATATAAGTTACTAAATCCTAGAAAACAAGATAAGATATAATGCTTGTGGAATGAAGTTTGCAGATCTCCTGGAGATTATAAAACTTAATAATTCACAAAAACCATAAGACTCCGTTAGAAAAACAAAACTGGTAAAATTTCCAGATTTTTACACCTGACGCCGTCAAGAGTAAACTCGTGACGCCGTCAGGATTGACCTGCAGAAATTCTTATGTTAAGTTTCCGGAAAATTTCTGGAAAAACTTGGTCCTACTTCCTGGAAAATCCTGCAAAACTTCATTATGACTCAATACAAGCATTTGACTCTAACAAATACGAATACACATGTCCATTTAATATTGTTGTGGTTCATGCTCAATTTCGTTCTTATTAACAAATTTGGATCTCCCTTACACTTATCTTTTGCAAAATACCTTTATATGCAATTAAGATGAAGTTAAAAACAAAATAAAGCATTTTCACAATTTACTTTGAAACATGAGCCACAAACAATAAAAATAAAACATGCATACGGAAACAAATAAAATCAATCAAACAAACAAACAAACAAATAAAAACACACAAAACATGGGTTGCCTCCCAAGAAGCGCTTGTTTTTGTTCGAGTCACGAGCCTGACTCTACCCTTATTTAACGGAAATGGGGGAGGTTTGCCCTACACTTAGGATCAAGTGTGGGTGAAAGTAGCGATACACACCCTTAGGGTGTGAATATGCCACGTGAGGTGAAGGGGGTGAGTGAATGGCTTCCTTCATCCTAAAACTACCCGGATAATATTGGTTGATGGGTGGGTCGGTTCCCCTTTTGTCTCCTAGAAATATATCTAAGGATGGAAAGGTGTGTAAAGATTGAGGTTCCGGTTCATCAACACTAGGAAATTCCCTAGAACTAGGAGTAGGGTTATCATTACAAGTGTTCAAACCTGTATCCTCAAGTGGTGCCTGGTCCAAGGGTTCTACTTCTATTGGGGTTCCTATAGTCTCTTCTACTTCTTCCGGGTAAGTCACGGGCGGTGTGTATGCCTCAAATGATGGTAGGACTTGTGGGGTACTTAGTGGGCTTGGGTTTTCTACTATCTCTTCCATCACATCAATATCACCTATGTGTTCATCTTGTATTATGGTAGTGCCTAACCATGACATGCAACTAGGTGGCTCAACTCTAACCTCATGTGTGTCGTATGTTTTGGTGAAATCGATCCCGCTCATGCAACTAGGTAGTTCAACATTAACCATATCATAATCTTGGTTTGATTCTAAGTTCATGTTCTTAGAAACTAGGTCATCTCGCTCATACGAATCCACCAATTCGTTGAACTTATGGGTTATGGTTAGGAAGCTTTTCTCAAAATTCATCCAAAGGGTCTCACTAAAAGGAATTGATCCTGATAATGATCGTCTAATAGAAAACACACATTTATAAAATTCATCAAACCCATCTAACTTTACACCCATCTCCTCTTGTATATATCTAAGATCACTTAAAAATTCATTGGAACAACAGGAGGCAAATCTATCCGAGTAAACTAATTGTTCCTCTATAGTTAATGATCTAAATGGAATTTCATCCGCCATGGAGACAAATGAAAATGGTTTCACAAACAAAGGGCACAAAGAAAAAGATAGACTACAAGAAAGCTAATAAAAAGAAAATAAAAATCTCACTAAAAAGGAATCTAATGAGTAGACCTAATAAAAAGAAATTCTAACCTAGACAATAACTATTCCCCGGGCTGCGGCGCCAAAAACTTGATACGTGGGAATCGCACCAGGCTTTACCTCTCAAGGGATCTTGAGAAGCTTACAACCCCCACCAGGCAGTGTACCTGATCGTTGTAGTATAGTATAGTGACAAGTACCGGGGGATTGATCGTTCAGCTAGGAATAGTGTCGCTAGGATTAGAAAACCTAAATACTAGTTCTAAAGGTGAGGGAAGATTCTTTTTGTATTTTTATATTTTATGAAAAGCAAGTTAAAATCTCGGGTTTGAAGGATTTGGGCAGAATTAGTTGCTAATCAACTAACCCAATACTAAGATGCAATCAAAATAAAATACTAGAAATGAAAATAAACTAATTTATACTAAAGTTGTGGGCAGTAATTGGAGAAAATGTGTTTACTTAGATTTCACTACTCCCTAGACATCTTTTACACGTTAATTACCTGTTATAATTGCATGGATGACGGATCGTATTCCTTAATACCATTCATGGGGTGGCACACTTAACTCCCCAATTCTATGAGCTCTTATCTCCTCCTACACCATGCCCAGCACAACTATAGGGATTGTAAACAGTGGCTCATGCATTAAATACAACCAATAAAGACCTAGTGCGCGTCGGTTCATGTTTCTTAAGACGTTCAAGCATGTTAACAATTGGAGATCTGCCAGTTTTCTTAAGCCTAACATATAAATCATTCATCCAAGACAAGAATAAACAAGTAATCAACACATAATCAACATCTAGGTTTCATTAGATCTAAGCAAACACAAGATAGATCTAGCCTAGCATGATGGAATTAAGACAAGAACAAGATATAGACAACCAACACATAGACATATTGATTGAATTAAAAGAACACTTATCTTGATTACACATGCAAGGTATCAAGGGGTTGGAACCCTTGAAAAACCTGTAAAGTTACACCAAAATCATACTTAGGGTTTCTCCCAAAACTTCTCTCTTTAAATGTGAAAAATTAGAAAACTAATTATAGGAAAAGGGGTCTGACGGCGTCAAGACAAATTAGGTGACGCCGTCACCTCGCCGCCAAAACTATTCTTGGACTGCCTTGATCTACATTTGACGCCGTCAAGACTTAATCATTTCCAGGCCGTCATGACTTTTACTCTTGACGCCCTACCTTCATGACGCCGTCAAATCTCTTCTGGATCGTCATGGAATTTTGCTCTTGACGCCGTCAGGGAGTTACTCTTGACGCCGTCACCTACTGTTCCCAGCATGGAAAATTAAGACTTTGGCGTTTTCTTCACTTTTATGCTCCAAAAATGTCCGAATTGCTTCCTTTTCCAGATTTCACTCCCAAAGTACCTAAAATCACAAAAGGAACAATTTAGGGCAATATTTGATCAAATAAACTCGAATTCGGGCTTAAATGACCCCCTAAAAATGGATCATTTTTCGCCTCATCAATGATGTTATCACTAGATGAACTAATTGGCAACTTGAAGGTTCATGAAGAAATCATAAGAAGAGATTCGGAAACGGTCAAAGTCAAGAAAGAACAAACCAAATCCATTGCTCTAAAAGCCAAAAAGGAACCTAGTGATGATGATGATTCAAGTGACGAAAGTAAAGACGAAGAATATGCAATTGCCGTAAGAGAATTCAAGAAGTTCTTCAAGAGACGAGGAAGATTCACTAGATTATCACGAGACGAAAGAAAAGCATTCCAAAGAAATAGAAGTGACAACTACGGGAAAAGAAAGTGCTTTAGATGTGGAAGTCCAAATCATCTCATTGGCGAATGTCTAAAGCCACCAGGTTATGAAAATCTAGGTGCTTTTGTTAGTGGAACATGGAGTGATAGTGACAAAGAAGAAGTTGAAAAGCCAAGAGACGAAAAGTGTTTTATGGCAAAAGAAACCGACGAAATATGTTTAGGAATTGACTTGGAACCTGACGAATGGATCAAAGATAGCGGATGTTCGAGGCACATGACGGGGAACCACAAGTTATTTTCTACATACAAGGCATACAATGGAGGTAACGTTATTTTCGGTAGTGACTTACGTGGAAAAATCATTGGCAAAGGTACGATCTCTCAAGACTCACTTACTATTGAAAATGTTGAGCATGTAGATAAATTAACATATAACTTGCTTAGTGTAGGACAAATATGTGATAATAAATGTAGAGTCACATTTACCGAAGATGATAGCGAAATAGTTAAGAATGGAAAAATTATAGGTAGAGGAATAAGAAAAGGTGGCATATATGTTATGAAACTAGGAAACAAACCTGAGGATAGGATATGCCTAACGACCATAGATGAAAACTCTACACTGTGGCATAGGAGATTAGGACACGCTAACATGCAACAAATACAATCTTTGGCCTCTAAGGAATTAGTTAGAAATTTGCCTAACCTAAAATATGACAAGCATTTTTGTGATGCATGTAAAATTGGAAAACAAGCTCATGCTAGTCACAAAGCCAAGAATATAGTATCCACTACTAGGTGCCTAGAATTATTACATATGGATCTTTTTGGTCCATCCGCTGTGCGGAGCTATGGAGGAAACAAATATACCTTAGTAATAGTAGATGACTACTCACGATACACGTGGACTAGTTTTTTAAGTGACAAAACCCAAGCCTTTGAAAAATTTGAAATATTTAGTAAAATGATTCAAATTAAATTAGGATGCTCAAAAGTTGCCATTAGGACGGACCATGGTAGGGAATTTGATAACGAAGTACAATTCGGAAAATATTGCGAGTTAAATGGAATATCTCACAATTTCTCCGCTCCTCGCATTCCTCAATCAAATGGCGTAGTAGAAAGAAAAAATAGGTCACTACAAGAAATGAGTAGAACTATGTTAAATGAACAATCCATCCCACAAAAATTTTGGTGTCACGCCGTAGATACATCAACTTATATTTTCAATAGGGTATCAATTAGAAGAATTCTAGGAAAAACTCCTTATGAGTTATTAAGAGGTAGAAAACCAAACTTAAGCTACTTTAGGGTATTTGGAAGTAAATGCTATATTTTAAACACTAAGGACTATCTCACTAAGTTTGATCCAAAATCATATGAAGGAATATTCTTAGGATACTCACAAAATAGCAAAGCATATATAATACTTAACAAACACTCCATGAAAGTAGAGGAATCACTAAATGTAACATTTGATGAAACACCACCACCTCCTAAAACATTACCTTTAGAAGATGATGATTTAGTCGAAGATGAAGCTATTGAGGTTAGTAAAACAAAACCAATAGGAAATGATAATGAAGACATTCACTTAGAAAATAACGAAACTGTTAATATTAAAGAATCTAGATCACATCCAAAAGATAATATAATAGGACATCTTAACCAAAGAACCCTTAGGTCACAAGCCCAAGATAAAAACAATTTCTTTTGTTTCCTCTCAGCAATAGAACCTAAGAATATTAGCGAGGCTTTAAAGGATGAAAGTTGGGTTATAGCCATGCAAGAATAATTAAATCAATTTAAGGCAAATGATGTTTGGGAACTAGTCCCAAATCCAAAGGATGTGACCATCATAGGAACCAAATGGGTATATAGGAATAAGTTAGACGAGAATGGAATAGTTACTAGGAATAAAGCTAGGTTAGTTGCCCAAGATTATAATCAACAAGAAGGAATTGATTATGTCGAAACTTATGCCCCCGTAGCTAGACTAGAATCGATTAGGATATTACTTGCCTATGCTTGCACCCTAGATTTTAAGTTATTCCAAATGGATGTGAAAAGTGCATTCCTTAACGGTTTTATCAATGAGGAGGTATATGTGGCACAACCTCCAGGATTCATTGACTTCGCAAAACCTGATTATGTTTATAAGTTAAAGAAAGCTTTGTATGGACTCAAACAAGCTCCCAAAGCTTGGTATGATCGATTAAAAGCTTTTCTTATTAAACATGATTATTCCATGGGAATGGTAGATAACACTCTTTTCACTAAAAGGAAAGACCCAAATCTCATCATTGTCCAAATATATGTTGATGACATTATATTTGGATCGACTTGTCAAGACATGTGTGATGAATTTGCCAAAATCATGCATGATGAGTTTGAGATGAGTATGATGGGTGAACTTAACTTCTTCCTAGGATTACAAATAAAACAATTAGAAGATGGAATATTTTTTAACCAATCTAAGTACATTAAGGAAATGCTTAAGAAGTTTGGCCTAGAAGACTCAAAACTCATGAAAACTCCCATGTCTACGGAGGTAAAGCTCACACAGGACGATGAAGGTGAGTTCGTAGATAACACCAAGTATAGAGGAATGATAGGTAGTTTACTATACTTGACGGCAAGTAGACCCGACATCATGTTTAGTGGCTGCCTTTGTGCCTGTTTTCAAGAGGATCCCAAAACCTCTCACCTAGAAGCGGTTAAGCGTATCTTCCGATACGTTAAAGGCACTATACACTTAGGATTATGGTATCCTAAGGAATCCGGCATAGAAACCATTGTCTATGCGGATTTGGATCATGCGGGAGACTACGTAGATAGAAAGAGCACTAGCGATATTTGCACGTTTATGGGATGTTGTCTAACGTCTTGGTTTTCGAAGAAGCAAACCGCTCTTGCTATTTCTACCACCGAAGCCGAATATGTAAGCGCCGGAAAGGCATGTCAACAAGAACTATGGATGAAACAAGCTCTCGTAGACTATGGCATTAGGTCAGAAAATGTCCCCATTGTGTGCGATAACAAAGGTGCGATAGATTTAAGTAAAAATCCGGTGCAACACTCTAGGACTAAACACATAGAAATACGTCACCATTTTCTTAGGGATAATGTACGAAAAGGAAATATATCTATAGAAAAGGTTGCATCGGAAGACAACATTGCAGATATATTCACAAAACCCCTTAAGCGTAAATTATTCAACCACTTGCGTTTAGGATTAGGAATGATGGAACAAGTTGACTAAATTATATTGAGTTATTTCAAATTTATACTTGCATGAAATTTATTTTTCTTCCATTTCACCTTTTCTGAGTCTAGGAATCTATTTCGCACAAAACTAAAGATTGAGAAAATTCATTTTCTTTGCATAAACCTTTTTGTAAAACTCAATCAATTTTCTCTAAAAATTATTCTCACAATCTAGGAACCCCATGAAGATCATTTTCCTTGCATTGTTGACTAATTCTAAAAACATTGTATTTCAAAATCATGCATAAACTCTCACATAAATTGTCAAGGTATATAATCTAATATTTGTCTTTGACATTCATGATCGAGCAAAAATTGAATCAAGGAGATTATTTGGATTCTTTCTAAGGATCGTTATTTCTTTTTGCTTCTAGGAGTCGAAACAATCACAACTCCACATTTGTTGCATATAGACACTCACTAGGACAAATTCACTAATAATGGTGTCATCTTGATCCATCACTAGTTTTTCACTCACTAATTATCCTTGCCTTTAATCTAAGATAGGTGCCTTAGGAAGCTTAAGTGTGCTTGCCTTTATTTACTTCCTATTGCTTATTATATGTTGATTATTTGCTCTTTAGCCTATGTGTTTTTGCATGCATGCTATATCTTGATTAGATTAGACTCTATATTGCCTAAGAGAATTGAACTTGCTTGAATTCTAATCCAAACACATAACCTTTCTGCAAATTTTATGCCAAAAGCCCAATTCTGGCAACCTGGAAATCACCAGATGGGCGGCCCCCTTAATTTTGTAAGGCGGCCCCCTTAATCATTAAGGGGACCGCCCCCTAATTAAGGGGACTGGCCATCTGATGGTCGGGTTTACAGAATCTTTTCTGCTTTTTAGCCCATTTCAACCTACATTTCCCAATCTTCACCAACACAATTTGTCCTAATCTCCTAAACAAACTTTATCCATCCATAAACACAAAAATCTTACACTATAAATAACCACAATCCTCAAAACTCTTTACTCATCCCTTCATGGCTTCTCCAAACAAACCCAAATCAAAAGCCTCAAGGCTTGCAAGAATGACGGAAAAACCCGTTTGGCGAAGAAAAAGCCCTCGAAACAAATCCATCATAACAAATGAAGTTGGAAGTCATTCAACACCACCAACCACTTACTTCCCAAACTTTCCACCACATTCACAAGGACATTCATTTGATCCTACTTACAAACCATACAACATTGGCCAAACATCTTCCTTCATGCCAAATCACTCACCTCATCCTCAAATCCCTTGTAATGATCCATACAAGGTTGATCAACCATCCCACTACAACTCCAACTACACAAACCCAATTCATCCATATCAACACAATGAATTTCTCCACATTCCCACGGAAAAGCAAAAGTTCCGTGATGAAATATCAAAAATCCATGATCTTAGTGATCTCAATGCCATGCATCTTGCACAACGCAACAAAGGGCAACCTCCATCATCACCCTATAACAATTGCCTTCCTCACTCTCTCAACTTGGATCAAGTTACAAACCGCACTCACTATTGCCCTTGTTGCATCTTTCTCCAAAAACAAATCCTTTACTTGAGAGAAGATATTTCTTGGATTGAATATCTCCTTACTCGACCTCATCCCTGTCCACCCCTAACACGATACAATATCGTAAGGGCCACCTCTTTCGCTCCATACCTCACTCCATATCCCTCTCCATCTAACAACTAAGCTTCATGCTTATGTTATTGATGCGTGAGAATCGCACCTTGCTTTACCTCTCGAGGGATCTCGAGAAGCTTACAACCCCCACCAGGCAGTGTACCTGATCGTTGTAGTATAGTATAGTGACAAGTACCGGGGGATTGATCGTTCAGCTTAGGAATAGTGTCGCTAGGATTAGAAAACCTAATTTACTAGTTCTAGAGGTGAGGGATGATTATTTTTGTGTTTTTATATTTTTTAGAAAGCAAGTAAAATTTTGGGTTTTTGAAGAGTGGGCGGAATTAGTTGCTATTCAACTAACCCAAAGCTAATATATATTCAAAATAAAATACTGAAAATGAAATTAAACTAAATTATATTAATGTTGTGAGCAGTAATTGGAGAAATTGTGTTTACTTAGACTTCACTACTCCCTAGATATCTTTTACATGTTAATTACTTGTTATACTTGTATGGATGACGGATTGTATTCCTTAATATCATTCGTGGGGTGGCATACATAACTCCCCAACTCTATGAGCTCTTATCTCCTCCTACACCATGACCCAGCACAACTATAGGGATTGTAAACAGTGGCTCATGCATTAAATACAACCAATAAAGACCTAGTACGCCTTGGTTCATGTTTCTTAAGACGTTCAAGCATGTTACCATTTGGAGATCTGCCAGTTTTCTTAAGCCTAACATATAAATCATTCATCCAAGAACAAGAATAAACAAGTAATCAACACATAATCAACATCTAGGTTTCATTAGATCTAAGCAAACACAAGAGAGATCTAGCCTAGCATAATTGAATTGAGACAAGAACAAGATATAAACAACCAACACATAGACATATTGATTGAATTAGAAGAACACTTATCTCAATTACAATGCAAGGTATCAAGGGTTTGGAACCCTTGAAAAACCTGTAAAAGAGGCACCAAATTCGTCTTTAGGGTTTCATCAAAACTTCTCCCCCTTTAATGAAAAAACTAGAAAACTATATATAGGAAAAGTAGGCTGACGGCGTCAAGAGTTACATGTGACGCCGTCACCTCGCCGCCATATACTTCCTCGGACGGCCTTGATCTACTTATGACGGCCTATGTGACGCCGTCACCGACCACGGTATTTTATTCTTGCCACTTTGACGCCGTCATGAAGGCGTTTGACGCCGTCATGAAGGCGTTTGACGCCGTCACCACCTTCGGTATTTTAATCTTCATGTCTGACGCCGTCAAGATATTACTCTTGACGCCTTCACCTTGTATCTTCAGCATGGAAATTTGGTACTTTGCCGTTTTCTTCACTTTTATGCTCCAAAAATGTCCAAAATGGCTTCTTTTCCAGAATTCACTCTCCAAACACCTAAAATCACAAAAGGAACGATTTAGGGCAATATTTGATCAAATAAATTCGGATTCGGGCTTAAATGACCCCCTAAAAACGGATCATTTTTTGCCTCATCATATACCCTTACACTTGAGATTTGCTTGTCCTCAAGCAAATGCGCTTTTATTCTACTCAAAAGACAAGTTAGGGGTCATTTAACACTAATATAAAAGTAATTACAACAAATAATCGTTCCACTAAAGACCAATAGACAAGCACGGAGGTCATACACTAGCACCTCACAAATAGTGTTTAGATACTCACATCTCTCGGGTGTAATAAAGTAATATAACATTATGGAAATGGAAGATATCTCTCACTACCTGTCATAACAAAATAGATTACCATAGGCTTGGGAAAGGATCAAACCTCCACCACATGGCGTAAGCACCTAGGATAAACTATCAAAGAGGTCTTTTAAAGGGTTGTAACGTTAGGTATAGGGATATGAATTACACGGTTTTGTTGGATAAAGGAAGTTTTACTGGTGGCGAGTTAACAATCTTGGTTAATTACATGTACAATATGGTATTGCTAAGCCAAGACTAGACTCGACTTAAGCTAATAAATGAAAAATAACAAAAACATAAAATAAACATAGAATAAAAACGGGATGGTAGTCCGTATGTTTTTTCTCTTTTTCTTTTTCTATTTTTTTTTCTTTTTCTTGTTTTTTCTATTATTTTTTTTTTCAAATTTTTTTTTTTTTTTTTTTTTTTTTTTTTTTTTTTTTTTTTTTTTTTTTTGCATACACTCTTACCCTACCATCCGAAATAATACATCATAGGGGATGAGAATTCCCCTTACACTTGAATCTTTACATACTTTACATTTAACTAATCTAATGACTCGAATTAAGAAAATCAAAACACTTGGAGCACTTTTAAGATTAACGTACATATGGGGGTAATATATTATGTTCTTCCCCATTACTCCATAAAATAAGTACTTACCAATGAGTCCCAATCATCCCAAAACAATATGTACAAGGATATGACTCGACTTAGCAACCATGTAATCAATTAGAAAGTTAACTTAGGGTTTAACAAATAACAATAATGCACTAAAAATGAGCGCATACACGGAAGGCTAAGGCGATTTGGGTGTACATTTAAGTGGGGTGTAACAAATTCTTCCTTTAAGTAAGATGCTTAAAGTTAGAAACGAAAAGATAGGCTCGGAGGGGTGTACTAGGGGTATCGTGTACTAAAAATGAGTACAACGCAAAGGGTGTGGGAAAAATTAGTTGACTTAACTAGCCAAGCAATATGACTTAAATGGTCAAGTAATTATAATACGGGTTTAACACAAGGGTGATCCTAATGCCTCTTATCATGTAGTAAATCCTACCACACGAATGTAGTCTCACTAGCGGTCTCGGGATGCATTACTAACGCAAGTTCTAGAATCTAAATGCTACCGGTACACTCATAAGCACTAATAGTAAATGCTTTTTCTATCAAATCTAAAGGCGAACCTCACATTTTTGGGTGGAAAATTTCTCTGAATATACGGTTATGTGCTAGTCATACAACCTCCTATCCATGAGACGCTTGCTATGGCTAAAGTTTCACTCCTAAATGTTGTAAAAAATTTTAAATTTGGCGCTAAAATTGCACTAACAAGTATTTCTCATAGTTTTATTACACATCTACTATCAAACAAAACAAACTCAAGCGAAAGTGCATATGTAAGGTATCATCTTTTTACCCTCCCCTTACACTTAAGATGAACATTGTCCCCAATGTTCAAGTAAAGAATGTAAAAGTTAAGAAGTAAAGAGAATGAAATCAAATACTCCCCTGATTCGCTCGGTATGGATTATAGGTTGGCCAGGTTAAATCTTCTTCCAAGAAAACGAACAATCAAAGCTTCCCTTCCAGAATATAAATCATCTTCTTGTCAAACATAACCTGTAAATCCTGACAACAATAGACAAGGCAACCTCGCGTAAAATCGGCGGCATCCTATATAAGTTACTAATCCTAGAAAACAAAGTAAGATATAATGCTTGTGGAATGAAGTTTGCAGATTTCCTGGAGATTATAAAACTTAATAATTCACAAAAACCATAAGACTCCGTTAGAAAAACAAAACCGGTAAAATTTCCAGATTTTTAACTCCTGACGCCATCATGAGTAATACTCTGACGCTGTCAGAATGGACCTGCAGAAATTCTTATGTTAAGTTTCCGGAAAATTTCTGGAAAAACTTCGTCCTACTTCCTGGAAAATCCTGCAAAACTTCATTATGACTCAATACAAGCATTTGACTCTAATAAATATGAATATACATGTTCATTAAATATTGTGGAGAATCATGATCGATTTGTTTCTTGAAAACATATTTGGGGTTTCCCCTTACACTTATCTTTTGCAAAAATACTTTTAGGTTGGAGTTAAGACTAGGCCAAACAACATAATAAAGTATTTCCACATTTTAATTGAGAAACATGATCAACCAACAATAAAAATAAAACATGCATACGGAAGCAAATAACAATCAAACAAATAAAATCACACAAAACATTGGGTTGCCTCCCAAGAAGCACTTTTCTTTATTTACGAGCCTTGTAGCTAGACTCAAAGTCATGGGTTACTACGTGATCTCATCATCAAACATCACATCCTCCTCATTAATCATTTCATTGTTATTTTCTTGGTAATGTTTTACACGTTGTATGTTAACCGTGAATTCCCTACCTTCATCATCAATTAACACTACCGCTCCAAATCTTGAAGAATTCTTTACCGTGAACGGCCCGTACCATCTAGACTTAAGTTTTCCCGGGAATAATCTCAACCGAGAATTGTATAATAGGACCTTGTCTCCTTCTGAAAATTCTTTGGGTTTCTTAATTCTTTGATCATGCCATCTTTTAGCTCTCTCTTTATATGTGATGGAGGATTCGTAGGCTTCCAGTCTAAGCTCATCAAGCTCGTGTAACTGCAAAAACCTATTATTCCCAGCAGTTGTATAATCTAAGTTGCATGCCTTAAGCGCCCAATAAGCCTTGTGTTCTAATTCTACCGGTAAATGACATGCCTTACCATACACCATGCGGAATGGGGTCGTTCCAATAGGTGTTTTGTAAGCAGTTCAGAATGCCCATAAGGCTTCGTCGAGTTTGAATGACCAGTCCTTTCTGTTTTGACTAACCATTTTTTCAAGTATTCTTTTAATAGCTCTATTGGTGTTTTCGACTTGGCCATTGGTTTGTGGATGGTAGGCGGTGGAGAATCGATGGGGTACTCCATACCTCTTCATGACCTTTTCCATTTGTGCATTGCAAAAATGTGTCCCCCTATCACTGATGAAAGCTTTCGGAATCCCGAATCTTGCGAAAAGCTTTTTCAGGAAATGAATGACTACTCTTGCATCATTGGTCCTAAGGGCTTGTGCCTCAACCCATTTCGAAACATAGTCAATAGCGACTAAGATGTACTCGTTTCCCCCTGAGGATGGAAAGGGTCCCATGAAGTCAATCCCCCAAACATCGAATACTTCACAAACTTGTATAAAGTTCTGAGGTGCTTCATCCCTATGTGATATATTTCCGGCTCGTTGACATGCATCGCACGCCTGCACCATTTCTTTTACATCACGGAAAATTGTGGGCCAATAGAATCCCGCATCGAGAATCTTTCGAGCGGTAACGTTTATCCCATGATGCCCGCCAGAGGGATCAGAGTGACATTCCCTCATAATCTTAACTGCCTCATTTTCCGAAACACAACGCCTTATAATGTGGTCAGGACACCTTCGGAATAAAAAGGGTTCATCCCAGAAGTAGTATTTTAGTTGGGAAAAGAACCTCTTCCTCTCGTACTTAGTCAGGTGTTCTGGAACAAGCCTACATCTACTCGCGAAGTAATTAGCAAAGTCGGCGTACCACGGCTCCGAATCCATCATTGACATTAGTTATTCGTCAGGAAACGAATCCCTAATCTCACTTCTATCGTGCTTATCCAAGGGGTTTTCAAGACGAGATAGATGATCTGCGGCTAGATTCTCTGCCCCCCTCTTATCGCGAATCTCAACATCGAATTCTTTTAATAACAAGATCCACCGAATTAGTCGTGGCTTGGCATCCTGCTTTGCAAACAGATATCGAAGAGCTGAGTGATCAGTGAAGACGACTGTCTTTGAAAGGACAAGATATTGTCGGAATTTGTCGAATGCAAATACTACGGCTAATAATTCTTTTTCGGTGGTGGAGTAGTTCTCTTGAGCGGGATTCATGGTTTTGCTAGCGTAGTAAATAGGTTGGAAAAGCTTGTCACGTCGTTGACCTAATACAGCCCCGACGGCGTAGTCGCTGGCGTCACACATGATTTCAAATGGTAACTCCCAGTTGGGTGTGATCATGATTGGAGCTTGAGTGAGTTCTCTTTTTAGGAGATCGAAAGCATCTTTGCATTCTTGGGAAAAATCGAATGGAGCATCCTTCACAAGCAACTGAGTCATTGGCCGGGCAATTTTTGAGAAGTCTTTTATGAATCTCCGATAAAATCCGGCGTGCCCCAAAAAGCTGCATATTGCCTTAACAGTCGTGGGGTATGGTAGCTTAGATATAGCTTCAACTTTAGCTTGGTCCACCTCTATTCCGTTCCCTGAGATCTTATGCCCTAACACAATCCCTTCCTTTACCATGAAATGACACTTTTCCCAGTTTAACACCAAGTTGGTTTCCTCACAACGTTTAAGCATCTTTTCTAAATTAGCAAGACAGCGGTCGAAGGAGTTTCCGAAGACTGAAAAGTCATCCATGAAAACTTCCATGCTGTCTTCCATGAGTTCGTGAAAGATTGCGGTCATGCAACGTTGGAAAGTGGCGGGGGCATTGCATAGCCCAAAAGGCATCCTTTTGTAGGCAAATGTTCCATAGGGGCAAGTAAACGTGGTCTTTTCTTGGTCCTCGGGTGCTATGGGGATTTGAAAATATCCAGAGAATCCATCCAAGAAGCAATAGTACTCGTGTCCAGATAATCTCTCTAACATCTGATCAATGAATGGTAAGGGAAAGTGATCTTTCCTCGTGGCATCATTGAGCTTTCGATAGTCGATGCACACCCGCCATCCAGTGACAGTTCTCTGGGGCACCATCTCACCCTTATCATTCTTTACTACAGTCATTCCACCCTTTTTAGGTACAACCTGCACAGGACTGACCCATGGGCTATCCGAGATCGGGTAAATCAGTCCTGCATCCAAAAGCTTGATAACTTCTTTCTTTACTACTTCCTTAATGTTAGGGTTCACTCGCCTCTGGGGTTGCACAGTAGGTTTATAATCTTCCTCCATAAGAATCTTATGGGTGCAAAAAGTTGAGTCAATCCCCTTAATGTCGGCCACACTCCATGCGAGTACCCCCTTGTATTTTTTTAGGACCTCTAAGAGTTTAACTTTTTGTTCTTTTTCCAAGGAAGAGTTTATGATTACCGGGAGTTGGTCCTCCCCCTGAAGAAAGGCATATTCCAAATGATTAGGGAGCTCTTTAAGATCTACGTCAGGGGGCTCGATAATAGAAGGTTTGAGCTTGTTTTCGGGCTTTCGGAGCTCGAGATGCTCCGTTGCCTCTTGTCTGGGGTAGAAGGAGACTGCATTAACATTCTCCGTCTTTTCCACCTCTAGCAAAGGCAGAAAACTTTCGTCCCGTAGCCAGCCTTCATCGATTTGTTCATCGATGCAACTATCAATGACATCTGTGAGTTCATCTACTTCCCCGATAAAGTAGAGCCGGTTGGCTGCTTCGAGGGAGAGGTCCATAGAATCCTTAATGTCGAAGGTTGTGCTATCGTTTCCCACTCGTAAGGTTAATTTGCCATCGTAGACATCGATGACTGCACGAGCTGTAGCAAGAAATGGTCTACCTAAGATGATAGGGACCAAGTCATCCAGGATTACGAAGTCGACCGGGAATTTGAATTTCCCAACTTTGACTAGCACATTCTCGCATATCCCTACGGGGTACATGACTGATCTATCGGCTAGTTGGATGTTCATACGGGTAGACTTCAATCCAGAATATCCTAGTTTACGGAACATAGAGTGAGGCATGAGATTGATACTTGCTCCCAAATCGGCGAGAGCATTCTTGATTGATGGAGGTCCTATGGAGCAAGGCAAGGTGAAGCTGCCCGGATCGTCTACCTTCTTTGGTAGCCCTCGATGGGTTACCACTGAGCATTCTTCCCCCAGGGTTACAAGACCCTCGAGCTTCTTCCTGTTAGCGAGCAGCTTTTTGAAGTATGCGCTATACTTTGGCATGTGATAGCAAGCATCAAGGAGAGGTATGGTGACAACAGAGTCTTTTAGGTATGACAAGAACCTCTTGTTATCATTCTCAGTTTTCTGGTTCCTTAATCGGGATGGGTATGGAATTCTCACAGGTGGGTTAGGAAGGGCTGATGGGGAAGGGGTTGTCACGGGCGGTTGGTCTGGGGTGCCAATGCCGACATCCTGCTCCTCCTCCCCAGGTTTGTCTGAATCGAGGGTGACGGGGGACGAGTTTGGGTAAGGGGGGTCCTTGGTTGTCGTTCCAGCTCGTGTGGTTATCGCGAGCATGGGGTCTTTTTTTCTTTCTAACGGCGTTTGGAGGTGATCTAAGGCTGAGTTAAGCTTGTTGAAAAATTCTCCAATACCCTCCTGCTGCTCATCGAAAAGCTCATTAAGCCCTTTCATTTGCAAGTCTTTTTCTTGAGTGAAGTGACCAAGGTCCTCTTCGAAATTGCTCCTGATTTTGAATTCAGGGCCTTCCTCCCCTTCTCTTCTCCTTACCAGATTTCCCCAAAGGGTGTAATTGTCATTTTGGTAAAAAGGTAAGAGGGAGGGATCAGCATAAATGTCCCCTCCTGACAAGCATGCATGTTCAGTTGTGGCTGCTCCTCCGCATTCTTCTACCTCATGCGGGCCTCCACAGTAATCGCAGATCAGGTAGGGATTCGACAGCTGTTTAGGTGACCGCGATCCAGCTATGTATTCCGCTCTTTTGTGAATTTTGCTCAACCGATCCGCGGTGATCTCAGAAATGCTGACAGTCGACTCAGGTTCATCCCAAGTGTCATCCTGATCTTGAGCATATTCTTCAATCCTATCCCATCCTTCTTCGGCACAAAGATTGGCCAATCTTCCTTTCCTAGATTGGTTAATTCCGTTCCGGTCATTAGAGGAGATATTTTCGTAAAAGATTTGGACCAAGAGCCAAAGTTCAATGCCATGATGTGGAACTTGTCTTATTAAATCTTTGAATCTAGTCCACGCTTTATGGAAGGGTTCATCCTTCCCCTTTCGGAAACGAAGGATCCTATCCCTAAATGCTGAGGTTTTTCCAGGTGGAAAGAACTTCTCATAGAACTTGGATATGAGTTGCTCCCATGTGAAAATATATTCGGAAGGGAGTTTGTTATACCATTCTTGGGCTTTTTCGTATAAGGTGAAAGGGAAGAATCGCATTCGGGATGTGTTTCTAGTAGCCCCATCCGTATGGATGGTGTCCACTATTTTTAGGAAGTCCTTGATGTGTTGGATTGGATTTTCCTCATCAAGTCCGTGGAATTTACACACACTTTTGACAAGCCAAACATCATTTTCATGCAAGACCTCGTTGGTGTGTTCGTTTGGGTAGACAATGGCATTGGAAAACCCACGAGGAGTTGGGGAAGAGTAGTCCTTGAGACGCTTAGGAGGAGGTATTATAGGGGTATTCATCTCGTTGTGGGAGCTAGGGGTTATGATGTGATTTTCTGAATTTTCTTCAGAGAGAGGTGCATCAAAGTCGATAGCAATGCTGGATGGTTCAGGTGTTGAGTGAGTTCGTCTTAACCTACACATTTCTCTTTCGGGTTCTGCATAAGGCAAGACAAGGTCTTTAGTGGTGCTACGACTCCTAGTGATCCTAAGGTTGGAAAATTCGTTGGTTGCCATGATGGTGGATGGTGAAGAGTTACGAACAAAGGCACGAAGAAATAAGATAGACTAAAGAAGACCTAAAAATAAAAATAAAAATCTTACTAGAAAGGAATCTAGCAAGTAGACCTAATAAAAAGAAATCCTAACCTAGACAATAACTATTCCCCGGCTGCGGCGCCAAAAACTTGATGCGTGGGAATCGCACCTTTCTTTACCTCTCGAGGGATCTCGAGAAGCTTACAACCCCCACCAGGCAGTGTACCTGATCGTTGTAGTATAGTATAGTGACAAGTACCGGGGGATTGATCGTTCAGCTTAGGAATAGTGTCGCTAGGATTAGAAAACCTAATTTACTAGTTCTAGAGGTGAGGGATGATTATTTTTGTGTTTTTATATTTTTTAGAAAGCAAGTAAAATCTCGGGTTTTTGAAGAGTGGGCGGAATTAGTTGCTATTCAACTAACCCAAAGCTAATATATATTCAAAATAAAATACTGAAAATGAAATTAAACTAAATTATACTAATGTTGTGAGCAGTAATTGGAGAAATTGTGTTTACTTAGACTTCACTACTCCCTAGATATCTTTTACATGTTAATTACTTGTTATACTTGTATGGATGACGGATTGTATTCCTTAATATCATTCGTGGGGTGGCATACATAACTCCCCAACTCTATGAGCTCTTATCTCCTCCTACACCATGACCCAGCACAACTATAGGGATTGTAAACAGTGGCTCATGCATTAAATACAACCAATAAAGACCTAGTACGCGTCGGTTCATGTTTCTTAAGACGTTCAAGCATGTTACCATTTGGAGATCTGCCAGTTTTCTTAAGCCTAACATATAAATCATTCATCCAAGAACAAGAATAAACAAGTAATCAACACATAATCAACATCTAGGTTTCATTAGATCTAAGCAAACACAAGAGAGATCTAGCCTAGCATAATTGAATTGAGACAAGAACAAGATATAAACAACCAACACATAGACATATTGATTAAATTAGAAGAACACTTATCTCAATTACAATGCAAGGTATCAAGGGTTTGGAACCCTTGAAAAACCTGTAAAAGAGGCACCAAATTCGTCTTTAGGGTTTCACCAAAACTTCTCCCCCTTTAATGAAAAAACTAGAAAACTATATATAAGAAAAGTAGGCTGACGGCGTCAAGAGTTACATGTGACGCCGTCACCTCGCCGCCATATACTTCCTCGGACGGCCTTGATCTACTTATGACGGCCTATGTGACGCCGTCACCGACCACGGTATTTTATTCTTGCCACTTTGACGCCGTCATGAAGGCGTTTGACGCCGTCACCACCTTCGGTATTTTAATCTTCATGTCTGACGCCATCAAGATATTACTCTTGACGCCGTCACCTTGTATCTTCAGCATGGAAATTTGGTACTTTGCCGTTTTCTTCATTTTTATGCTCCAAAAACGTCCAAAATGGCTTCTTTTCCAGAATTCACTCTCCAAACACCTAAAATAACAAAAGGAACGATTTAGGGCAATATTTGATCAAATAAATTCAGATTCGGGCTTAAATGACCCCCTAAAAACGGATCATTTTTCGCCTCATCAGTTATCCTTCAAGCAAATAAAACAATCAACCATGAGTTGCAAGCAAGTCCAAGTGCTCTTTCTAGGCAATATAGGACTATGTCTTTTCATTTGTTTTATTATGATTAATATGCCTTAAGCATATTAAATGTTGTAATGCTTTCTATGATGCTTGAATGAATCTATTTTTTTTACTATTGCTTTGCATGTATATATGCCTTGCTCTCTTCTAATATTTTGTGTAGCCAAGATTTCCATAGCTCATCTCCCTGGTGCTCTCAAATGAGGGGGAGTATACATCAAGGGGGAGCTTTAACCTTTTTGATTTTACAAAAAGGGGGAGAAGAGAATGTTAAACTCTAAATTCTTGTCTAAAAATTATTTTTTAGACCTAATGAGTTTAAGGTTTTGTAATCATCAAAAAGGGGGAGATTGTTGACATAAATAATGTCTTAAAATATTGTTAGCATATTAACAATGTCTCTATGTTTTGATAATTACAAAGCATAAACTCATTAATCTAAAACTTATGACGTAAACAAGTTTTTAGTGCTTAATATTTGTCTTTGCTTCCATATCACTTAAGGTATGAATAAACAAAGGGTTTATTACATTTCATGATCAAAGGAAATTTTTCTAATCACTAGAATTTTTATAAAATGTATTAAACATCTTATATCTTTTACAAAATTACTTTTGGAATTAAAAGAATATGTTTAATTCATAATAAATATATGATTTCAAATTTCCAACCAAAAATGGCAAATTCTATCCAGAAAAATATTCCCCACTAAAAGACAAGAAAAACCAACGTTCTGAAATGGGCGGTCCTCTTAATCATTAAGGGGACCGACCACTAATTAAGGGGACCGGCCACGCTCCAGAACAGTGTTTTTCTTCCCTATAAATACTGGATCAGTTCACACTTTTTCCTCACCTTTTCCACTTCTAAACTTTCTGATCTAGATCCAAACTCCTATTCTCTTATCCTTTGATCATAAGTGTATAATTCTTTGTTTTAAAGTGATCCAACCTTCATCCTCTCAAATGCAAGAGAAGAATACTTCTATCCCTCAAGACAAGAAGTATTACAACTTGTTGTGATCTCCACATCCAAGTTGTTGGTGCATCATCAAAGATCATTTACATTATTCTTTGTGAAGATTGTTGTGAATATTTGATTGTAGATAGTTGTATTAGATATAGATTGTGTGATTAGTTAGTAGCTTGGTGTGAAGAAGAAAAACTAGGAACTAGATTGGTGTGAAGAAGATAGGTGTGAAGTAGTTAGTTGTGAAGTAGATTGATTTGAAGAAGTTGTGTAGTAGTTGTGACTTAGGTGTGACGAAGTTGTGGTGTGAAAAGTGGTGTGTAAATTGGTGTTTACGGTTTTCTCCGCCATAAGGGAGCTTGTTGATATAGTGAAGAAAACTCTCGAGTTAGGTGCTCGGGGAGTGGAGTAGGGCAAGGAAGGTGTCCTTGTAGCCGAACCACTATAAATCTCTTGTCTCGCGGTTCGATCTTTCCATCTCCTACTTATTTCATTACTTATCTTTATAATATATTGTGTAGTGTTAATTGTTTATATTGTACAAGACTTGAGATCACATATTATCGAATCTAAGTTTTTAAAAGCTAACTAAACTCTAAAACTATTTTTATAACGAATTAAAAAGACGTAAAACTATTCAACCCCCCTTCTAGTTTTCCACACAAAGGATCAAGGTTGTTTGATTTAAGTGTGGCGTTTGGAATGAAGAGAAAGGAAAGGATTAGGCTTGTATTTATAGCATGAAGAGGAGGTTAGGAAGGTGCCTAGGAAGTTTCCTTGAGGAGGTGCAAGAGTTGGGATATTTCTAAGGCTTGGTAAGTAAGTTTCAAGACTTTTCAACACATGGACTTATCTTAAGTGATCAAGGCCTATCTTAATACAACAAGGCTTGTGACTTATCATAAAATTTCATCCAAGGTCTATCTTGGATGACTTGATATGAGTTTTGAAAATATCTTGCTTTTACGGAGTTAGTTTTGTCCCGGTAATCGCTAATGGTAAGTCGTTAAGTCATGAAACTTAAAATCGGGTATCCTAAAAATATGAAACTTATAAATATATTAAAACTTATTAATATACCTATCTTAGCATATTTAATGAGTGCCAAGTTCTATCGGGTTGCTTAAACACTGCTAAAACTGGAAACGCGGGTCTAAAACGCATAATTCGCGTAAAACGCTGAACTAGAAAACGTAAAATTCCAAAAGTTTTGGAATTGTCGTAAAATGAAAGAAAATCATATTTCTATTGTTTATAGTGTTTTATGGACATATCGGGATGCTGGAATGAAGTTTAAACCTAAAAGTAAATCTCGGACACGGTTTCGTGATTTTTGCAGAAATGATCCGACGAGTGTCAAATTCTCGGATTATCATTAAAATAGTTTAACTTACGAGAATATGAAATAAAAATTTCGGGAGTGAATAGTGAAAATGAATAGTAAAAAGTGAATATTAATAGTGAATAGTAAAAATGAATTGTAATCCAAAAATGCGAGTTGTTACATAATAGTAGCTGCTTGTTCTTCTCCCTCCTCTTCAGAGTGTGGGTTGTAAGTGTATGCTGGTGGTGTGATTGGTGAATCAGGAACAAGTATTGGATCCTGTTCAAGATACGTATTATCATTGTTTTCTGTGTTGACTGGTGTAGGTTTTTCATTGTCAACTCCCTCTACCATAAAACTAGCCCTAAATGAGTCTTGTGTTCTTGTATCCTCTTCATTGTTATACCAATCCCACGGTTTTGTTTCCATAAACTTTACATCCCTACTAACATGTTTCTTCTTTCCTATTGGATCATATAGTCTACATGCTTTTGATCCTTCCTCTACTCCTAAGTAAATCATTGGTATGCTTCTATCATCCAGCTTCTTCAAGTGAGGTATTGTTATCTTGGCATAAGTTGTGCATCCGAATATTCTTAGGTTTTCCAGATTCGGTTTTCTGTTGTAGAGTGCTTCATATGGTATTTTATCTTCCAGGGCTCTCGTAGGTACCCTGTTAAGTATGTAAATGGCGTGTCTGACTTCTTCCGACCAAAAAGTTAAAGGTAACTTCATCGCTTTCATCATACTCCTAGTAGTTGATAACACTATCCTATTTCTTGTCTCTACTACACCGTTTTGTTGTGGTGAGTATGGTGCTGTCAACTGTCTTGCTATTCCATTCTCCTTACAGTATTTAGTGAATTCATTTGATATAAATTCACATCCTCTATCTGTTCTTAGCATTCTTAACTACATTTTCATCTTCATTTCAATCTGCTGTCTAAATTCCTTGAATGTGTTAAATGCTTGATCTTTCAATGTTAGAAAGTAGGCCCACATGAAACGTGTATAGTCATCTACTAATAAGAAGATGACTTTCTTTCCAGAGTGTGTGGCTAGACTTATGAGACCACAGAGATCTCCATAAACTAAGTCCAACGGGTTCTTAGATCTGAATTTAGCTTGATTTTGAAATGGTGTTCTACTATGTTTTCCTAATAAACATGCATCACAAATTTTTCCTGCATGGTTTATTCTTGGTACTCCTTCAACTAGACCCTTTCATGTCATCTTGTTGATGTCATCAAAGTTCAGATGACCTAATCTAGCGTGCCATAACCATGTTTGGTTATCTATATTTGCTAAGAGACATCTAGGTGCTTCTATGTGTAATA
The DNA here is from genome assembly GCA_030686995.1 of Artemisia argyi. Taxonomy (NCBI): domain Eukaryota; kingdom Viridiplantae; phylum Streptophyta; class Magnoliopsida; order Asterales; family Asteraceae; genus Artemisia; species Artemisia argyi. The sequence continues at coordinate 91,698,454 of CM060683.1, read as the reverse complement.
TAATACCGTAAAGTCGATTCTTAGATCATTCTACTTTCATCAACAACTTCTTGTTCTTATCATACAAAGTCAGTTTGTTTCCATCTATGATGATCTTACAACCTATTTCTGTAAGTTATCCTAGACTAAGTATGTTGCTCTTGAGGTTTGGAATGTAGTAAACGTCCAAAACTATCTTTTGTTGTTGGTTTCTACATCCTAATAGTATTGAACCTCTACCCTTTATCTCTACATACGATCCATCTCCAAAACGAACGCATCCAGTGATGCTTTCATCAATATCCTTAAAATGACTCTTGGTTCCCGTCATATGGTTACTTGCACCATTATCTAAATACCATATGCTAGTATCTGTTGTAGCATATTTTCCGGGTTGTACTTGTTCTTCGTTCAACATGACTTCTTTAGTTTCGTGTGTAGTCATTAATAGTGATGGTTCATCGTCTTCTAAGATAAGGTTTGATTGTTCCTGAGTTGTCGATAGTTTTCTGCAGTCTTTCTTAATGTGGCCAAGTTTTCCACAATTATAACAATATACCTTACTCACATCCCACTCACGTCTACTACTTTTTGACTTATCTTTGTGAGTTGTGTTTGTTTCATTCGAGTTGTTTTTATTTCCATTACTATGCCAGTTTCCTCGTGAGTATTTTGATCTACCTCCGAGTTTGAAAAAACGTCTCCTTTTCTAGAGTGTTCGCCTTGTGCGAATAATAAGTTATCCTGGCTTTCTACTTGTCCTCCCTTTCGGAGTTTTATCCTTTCCACGAATGCCTTTAGTTTTCCAGCGATCTCATCTAAGGTATTGTCGTCGAGATCATTTGTTTGTTCTATGGATGCTACTATTTGAATGAACCTATCTGGTGTGGAATCTAATAGTTTCGTTCTAAAAGTAATTCATCCAATATTGTTTCCTAATTCTTTAGCCTTCGTGGCGTAGCCGTTTAGTTTGGCCGTAAATGTATCCACCGTGTCATCTTCCTTCATTTGAAGGGTCTGAAATCCAATAATCAATTATTGTAATCATGCTTGTTGCACTCTTTCTTCTCTAATGTGTCTCTTTCTTAATGAATCCCATAATTCTTTTGCCATCTTACAACTTGCTACTTGTAAAATCCCATCTTCAGTCAACGCTTGATATACGAAGGCAGTCGTTGCCTTATCCTTCTTATCATCTACTTGCGTGTTTTCATTAGGTTCTATCGCTTCCCATAAACCATGTGCCTCTAATATGACCTTAATTTGTATAGCCCAAACTGTGTAGTTTGTGTTTTTGAGTTTAGGGCATTGGTAATGTGCAATAGGTGTTCCGGGTTTCAGAGTTGTTGATGTATTAGTTGTATTGTCACCCGACATCTTAAAAATATTTATAATATTCACCTTCTAATCGTATGGGAATTTCTAACTAGTATGGTATTTTCCTACTACTATGAGAACATAAATAGTTTTTCTGGGAATCCTAATAGTACGGGATCAAAATATAGTTCTCGGGATTTCCAAATAGTATGAAATAAATATCTATACTATCTAAATATGAATTGAAATCCAAAGTTTGAATTTTGTGACCTCGTTGTTGTATTAAAACACAAACGTATTCCTTTTTTGTGTGTTGGTACTTGAGTATATACCAACCACGCCTTTTTCTTTCCCTCGTCTTGTCTCTAAAACAATTCGGTTGTACCCTTCCTTGAAGTTGTCGAATTGTTTTTGATCCCACACTTTTGCTCATGTTGTTCTCCTTTCTCCTTTGTGTCGACTTGAAACCAAACTTGCCCTAGATCTTTTGTTCTTGGCTTTCTTCCCAAAAAACACTGAAATGTTTCCCGGTAAAACAACAAGTTTGTTGTTTGTTTTTTTTCCTTTGATTTCCAAGTCTTCGTAATCACAAAGTATGCAAATACCTTTCGGTATTTCAAAACAAACGGCTTGTTTGTTTTCTTCACTAATACTACTACGGTAGCATGTCTTTCAAACAAGGAAAAGCGATTTCCTTGTTTTCTTGTTGTCATCGTTGCTTGTCTTTCTTCTAAACGCGTACCACAATACTCCTTCCTTTGTCTTCTTTGTTCCACACCGTATCCCACAACAAATTTTCAAAAAATACCCTACGGTATTCCTCCAAAACAAGTGATCAATTTTTTTTCGTTGTTATTGTTCTTGTATTGCTAGCGTTTCTCCAAAACAATCCTAGATTGCTTTCTTTCTTGGCATACCTTTCTTTTATGCCCAAGCAACTTCTTTCTCTTCCAATGTGTTGCATTAAGTAGCAAACGTGGGTCTTCTTTTTTTCTTAACGTCTTTCTCTTTCTACTTGTTGCGTTGTATAGCAACAGTGGGTCTCTGGTTTTGTTGTCGTGTGAAGTTAGTCACAAACAAGATTCCTGCTACAAATATTTTCTTGTTTCTTTGTTCTTGTCGCGTACACTAGTCACACCAACACAAACCAACAAGTCACCAACGCTGTTTTGGTGTCTTTCGTTTGGAATTTCCACACAAGTACGGTCGTGCACTACTTTCCTTGCGTCCCTAGTTATCCAGGAAACGTCTCTATCTTTTGTACGTCGCGTCTTCTTCTTCTAAAACAAAGTTTCAGCGTGATCTTTCTTCTTTGGTTTCCTTCTTGTCTCGTTAAAAGGTTTTTCTGTTTTGATGTTGTAACGAGCGTGTAATAATCAAAGCGATTCTTTGATGCCAAATGTTGTCCCGAATGAGTGAGTCGAAAATGGATTTGCAAATATATTCTGAATAACTAAAATCGTCTAACTGTTGTAATGTTACATGTTTACAAGTATATATAGTTTGCGAATGGTTGTGAGCCAACCATCGTGTCTGTTCGAATGGTTATGAACTAAATGACACACCTATTCGGTTTGTAACTACCATTACAGAAAAATAACTAACTTAACTATATTAACTACTAACCAAAATAACTAACTTTCGGTTATACACTTTCTATTTAGCAACTTTGGTCCTTCGTGTTTTATGGAGAAGTAACATCGAGATTATATGTTCACAGGCAACACACGAGGGTAGTTTATAAGACAGTGATCTAAATCTTCTTCCTCATTATTGCAAAAAGGGTATAAAGTTGGCGCC